>CM064513.1:47193622-47483622 GCA_032716605.1 Paralithodes platypus | reverse complement strand
CCATATATTTTCCTTTTTTTCCTTTGTGATGGCCTGATGCGGCGAGTGGATTAGGGGAGGGGGTTGGGGTGGTGGTAGCAAGACGCAAGAAGGGTAAGGTACATGTGGTAGAAATATGAAAGCTATAGGTGCAGTCGTTTCGCTGCTACGATTTTTTTTCGGCGAGTCCGTATATATACGGACCTGGCACTGGGCGTGACAAGACCCCCAGTCCGTATAGGCAATCAGCGGGTGCATCTAGCCATACCCATACTCCACTGCACTTTATTGTCAAAGCATTCATCACGAAAATGTCCATTGCATATGAAGCTTGTTTTGGGCTTTGCCTCCCACACTCTGGTTCTTTGTATAAACTTCACCCATTTGTTACAATGGTATGGATCACTTGGAAACTTGTGTAGTGCTATGTTTGGTCCAGGGATGTTGCTACACCCGAAAACAGCACACCTATTCACCATTTTTGCTATACTTGCTGATGTTTACTTCCCAAATGTTTGCCTGGGCGTACGTCACATCCTCACGTGAGTACTAGTTGCAAGGGGTCGCAATTCAATATCTATTTTTGATTTGTTCTCTAATATTGAAGATTAGTTTTGACAAAGGTGTAGTCAGGTTGATTACTGGAGATCTAAACATCTCTTTAAATACATTATAAATTAATTTTAATTTCGGACGCCCCACCACCTTTAAGGGAGACGGGAGTACATAAACATCAGCTACGTACCCCTTAACCACACCCTATCTTCCCTCCCGTGTATTATGTCTTATAAACCGTCGTCGCCGTCGGCGGTGGTGGTGGTCGGAGAAGCGGCTAGGTGCGGAGGTATAATTATAGTGGCTTTTTATGGACCCCCATTCTCCCTCATGTTTAGCCCCATTACTTTTGAGATTTTAAGACGTTCGCCCTATTAGGGTGTCCTTTTGAAGACCTTCCGTCCCATTTCTTTATCAATATCAAGACCTTTCGTGCCATAAAGGTGTCGATTATTTGCTGGCGAGTTATAGCCAGCCTATCATTTTGGAGGAAGCGGCCTTCGGCCTGGATTTTTTTTTACCGAAAAATGTACAAATTTATCTCGAAGGATGATGTTGAGGATAATTTATTAAGCTTGATGGAGGTCTAGGGAGGAAACCAAGACAATCATATATAAATAAATTGATACACTAAAAAATAAATCCTACCCTCTTAATGGCCCTCTCTGTATATATGTATATACAGTATATATATATATATATATATATATATATATATATATATATACATATATATATATATATATATATATATATATAGTATATAATACAGTATATATATATATATATATATATAATATATATATATATATATATATATATAATATATATATATATATATATATATATATATATATATATATATACCTTGCCAAGGCCATGACAGATACAATATCGACATTTACAAAGAAATTACGCAAAGGGGCTTACAGTCGCCAAACTAGTGGAGCAAACGTCTTAAAATCTCAAAACTGAAAGGGCTTTATGAGGGAGAAAGGGGTCCAGAAGAAATCTTCCTTTAACCCCTTCAATACAATGACGCCTGTCTTGTCTTTTATGCTGGCTAACATTAGATAATGTTAATTTTAAATAATCAAATAATAATCAAATAAAAATAAAAATAATAATCATACAGACAGAATAATTTTACATTAAAACAAATAATAAATGAAAATGCCAGTAATGCCTGTAAAATAATAATAATACAAAAATGCAGTTTTGGAAGGTTCTATGGTATTCAGATGGCTTATTGATGTAGAATTTTCCCTTCTGAGTCCGAGAGGTAGGTCATAAGCGAAAGAAAATAGTTTAAGGGTAATCGGAATAGGCCCAAAAATACGTCATCGTGCTGAAGGGGTTAAGGAGGCGTATTGGTGTTTTTATCGACCCCTTCTCCCTCATGTTTAGCCCCATTAGTTTTCAGATTTTAAGACGTTCGCCCTATTTTTGCTTGGCGATGTTAAGACCTTCCATCTCATTTTTGTGTCAATATTTAAACCATTCGTGTAATTTACGTAGGTGTCGATTATTTCCTGGCGAGCGAAAGCTAGCTTGCAATTTAGGAGAAACCGGCAACCGAAACATTTACAAATTTACCTTGAAGGGGGTCGTGCGTGTGTGTGTGTGTGCTTATTTTTATTTGATTTTTTTATTTTTGTTTAGCATGATAAAAGTCTAGCAAAGGAAATTAAGAAAATAATAAATAACTATATTCATGAACAAATATACCAAACAACTCCCCTTAAAACAAATGATGGTAGCAGTTTATGGTGATCTATAGTGTCTGACTGTACATAATCCATACCATTATATTGTGTCTGACTGTACATAATCCACAACCATTATATTGTGTCTGACTGTACATAATCCATACCTTTATATTGTGTCTGACTGTACATAATCCATACCATTATATTGTGTCTGACTGTACATAATCCACACCATTATATTGTGTCTGACTTTACATAATCCATACCATTATATTGTGTCTGACTGTACATAATCCATACCATTATATTGTGTCTAACTGTACATAATCCACCATTATATTGTGTCTGACTGTACATAATCCATACCTTTATAATTATTGTGTCTGACTGTACATAATCCATACCATTATATTGTGTCTGACTGTACATAATCCACACCATTATATTGTGTCTGACTGTACATAATCCACACCATTATATTGTGTCTGACTGTACATAATCCATACCATTATATTGTGTCTGACTGTACATAATCCACACCATTATATTGTGTCTGACTGTACATAATCCACACCATTATATTGTGTCTGACTGTACATAATCCATACCATTATATTGTGTCTGAATGTACATAATCCACACCATTATATTGTGTCTGACTGTACATAATCCACACCAGTATACTGTGTTGTACTGTACATAATCCACAACCATTATATTGTGTCTGACTGTACATAATCCACAACCATTATATTGTGTCTGACTGTACATAATCCACAACCATTATATTGTGTCTGACTGTACATAATCCATACCATTATATTGTGTCTGACTACATAATCCACAACCATTATATTGTGTTGTGCTGTACATAATCCATACCATTATATTGTGTCTGACTGTACATAATCCATACCATTATATTGTGTCTGACTGTACATAATCCACAACCATTATATTGTGTTGCACTGTACATAATCCATACCATTATATTGTGTCTGACTGTACATAATCCACAACCATTATATTGTGTCTGACTGTACATAATCCACAACCATTATATTGTGTCTGACTGTACATAATCCATACCATTATATTGTGTCTGACTGTACATAATCCATACCATTATATTGTGTTGTACTGTACATAATCCATACCATTATATTGTGTCTGACTGTACATAATCCATACCATTATATTGTGTCTGACTGTACATAATCCATACCTTTATATTGTGTCTGACTGTACATAATCCATACCATTATATTGTGTCTGACTACATAATCCACAACCATTATATTGTGTTGTACTGTACATAATCCATACCATTATATTGTGTCTGACTGTACATAATCCATACCATTATATTGTCTGACTACATAATCCACAACCATTATATTGTGTTGCACTGTACATAATCCATACCATTATATTGTGTCTGACTGTACATAATCCATACCATTATATTGTGTTGTACTGTACATAATCCATACCATTATATTGTGTCTGACTGTACATAATCCATACCATTATATTGTGTCTGACTGTACATAATCCATACCTTTATATTGTGTCTGACTGTACATAATCCATACCATTATATTGTGTCTGACTGTACATAATCCACACCATTATATTGTGTTGTGCTGTACATAATCCATACCATTATATTGTGTCTGACTGTACATAATCCACACCATTATATTGTGTCTGACTGTACATAATCCACACCATTATATTGTGTCTGACTGTACATAATCCATACCATTATATTGTGTTGTACTGTACATAATCCATACCATTATATTGTGTCTGACTGTACATAATCCATACCATTATATTGTGTCCGACTGTACATAATCCATACCATTATATTGCGTCTGACTGTACATAATCCACAACCATTATATTGTGTCTGGCTGTACATAATCCACAACCATTATATTGTGTTGTAATGTACATAATCCATACCATTATATTGTGTCTGACTGTACATAATTCACAACCATTATATTGTGTGTGACTGTACATAATCCACAACCATTATACTGTGTTGTACTGTACATAATCCATACCATTATATTGTGTCTGACTGTACATAATCCACAACCATTATATTGTGTGTGACTGTACATAATCCACAACCATTATACTGTGTTGTAATGTACATAATCCATACCATTATATTGTGTCTGACTGTACATAATTCACAACCATTATATTGTGTGTGACTGTACATAATCCACAACCATTATATTGTGTTGTAATGTACATAATCCATACCATTATATTGTGTCTGACTGTACATAATTCACAACCATTATATTGTGTGTGACTGTACATAATCCATACCATTATATTGTGTTGTGCTGTACATAATCCATACCATTATATTGTGTTGTACTGTACATAATCCATACCATTATATTGTGTTGTACTGTACATAATCCATACCATTATATTGTGTTGTGCTGTACATAATCCACACCATTATATTGTGTTGTACTGTACATAATCCATACCATTATATTGTGTTGTACTGTACATAATCCATACCATTATATTGTGTTGTACTGTACATAATCCATACCATTATACTGTGTTGTACTGTACATAATCCATACCATTCTATTGTGTTGTGCTGTACATAATCCACACCCATTATATTGTGTCTGACTGTACATAATCCACAACCATTATATTGTGTCTGACTGTACATAATCCACACCATTCTATTGTGTTGTGCTGTACATAATCAATACCATTATATTGTGTCTGACTGTACATAATCCATACCATTCTATTGTGTTGTACTGTACATAATCCACAACCATCATATTGTGTCTGACTGTACATAATCCACAACCATTATATTGTATTGTGCTGTACATAATCCATACCATTCTATTGTGTTGTGCTGTAGTACAGCACCATAATCCATACCATTCCATTGTGTTGTGCTGTAGTACAGCACCATAATCCATACCATTCTATTGTGTTGTACTGTGCATAATCCATACCATTATAGTGTTGTACTGTACATAATGATAAACCATTATATTGTGTCTGACTGTACATAATCCATACCATTCTATTGTGTTGGACTTTACATAATCCTCTCTCTCTCTCTCTCTCTCTCTCTCTCTCTCTCTCTCTCTCTCTCTCTCTCTCTCTCTCTCTCTCTCTCTCTCTCTCTCCAAAGGTCTATATATCCCATTACATTAAGGATAAATATTTACCTTTTTTTTTCTGGAGCCCCCTCTGGTGTGTTTAACCTTTCCACAACACTTTTACCCCAGGACTTACCGCCTAAATAAAAGGGGTGTTGCAGGGTTAGTTTGTCAGTGTTGCGGAGACTACGGTAGCTGCAACATTCGGAGGTGGGTTAATACGACCGCACTCCCAAACGGCCACAGACTCTTTCGCCACTATAATCCATTCATTTTAAGTAGGCCAGAAATCGTGACTTCTAACCTCTGTAACTCAAAAACGGCTTGACCAAATGGGCTGTAAATCTCCACACCTATTCCCTGGCTGACTCTTCCCAAACAGTATAAATATTTGATGGATTATGCTATTCGTTATTTAGTTATAGATGTTAGTGGTCAGTATTTTGTTGACCTAATTATAATGGATAGACTATAGTCCTAATTATAATGGATAGACTATAGTCCTATAAAGCCACCACTGCTAAATGACCACCACCACAACGGCCACACTACTAAACGACCACAACCAAAACGTTCACGTTCCTTAACGGTCACACCCAAAATGGCCACACTCTTAAACGACCACAACCAAAAAGGTCACACTTCTTAACAGCCTCAACTAAAACGACCACACTCCTTAACGACCACACCCCTTAATAGCCACACTCCTTAACAGCCACACTCCTTAACGGCCACACCCCTTGATAGCCACACTCCTTAATGGTGACAACATTAACGAACACACCTTAACAGCCACACTCCTTAACGGCCACACCCCTTAATAGTCACACTCCTTAGCGGTGACAACATTAACGAACACACCTTTCGGGACTTCGGTGAGACTTTTTCTATTGCACTAGACATATCGAAAGCCTTCGATAGAGTCTGGCATAAATCTTTAATTTCTAAACTACCCTCCTTCGGTTTCTATCCCTCCATCTGTGCCTTTGTCTCTAATTTCCTTTCCGGCCGTTCCATAGCTGCGGTTGTGGACGGCCATTGTTCACTTCCTCACCCTATAAACTCCGGTGTTCCTCAGGGCTCTGTCCTATCTCCTATTCTCTTTCTAATTTTTATAAATGATCTCCTTAACTGTACCTTAATTCCCATCCATTCATACGCAGACGACTCAACCTTACACTACTCCATTAGTTTTTCAGAACACCCCAGCCAGCAATCCCTCAACGACAAACGTAATGAAGCCATAGAACTCTTAAATTCTGATCTAAATACTATTTCCAATTGGGGCAGAGAAAACCTTGTTAACTTTAATGCTTCCAAAACCCAATTTCTCCATCTATCTACCCGTCAGGATCTCCCAGCGGACTATCCCTTATTCTTCAACAATACAAAAATCAACCCTTCATCTTCTCTCAATATTCTTGGTGTCTCTTTTTCTTCTGCTCTCATTTGGAAGGACCATATTACCAGTCTTGCTAAGGCAGCCTCCCAGAAGCTGGGTGTGCTCAACCGCCTTAGGGGGTTCTTTTCCCCTGCACAGCTTCTTGCTCTGTACAGGGGCATAGTGCGCCCTTGTATTGAGTATTGTTCACATGTGTGGGGAGGTTCCTCTCACACCGCTCTCCTAGACAAAGTTGAAAGGAAGGCCTTTCGTATCATTAACTCCCGTCCACTCACCAACTCTCTGCAATCTCTCTCTCTCCGCCGCAATGTTGCATCTCTCTCGCTATTCTATCGCTACTATAATAATCAGTGTTCCTCAGAGCTATCCCAGTGCATACCACCTCCTTTACGTAGGGCACGTGGTACCCGTCTTGCAACTCAATCCCACCCCTACTCTGTGCAACTCTCCAACCCAAGAGTGAAACGTTACTCTCAAACTTTCTTCTACTCAACATCTGAGCTCTGGAACTCTCTCCCAGAATCAGTCTTTCCCTCTTCCTATGACTTAAATTGCTTCAAACTCCGTGTGTCCAGGCATTTTGGCTCGAACGTCCCTTGATTTTGGCCCTGTCACTCTTTCAACTATGGGGGAGGCACTCGCTATAGGCAGTTATGCCTTTTGCCTCCCTCAATCACATAGAAAAAAAACAAAAAAAAACAAAAAAACAGCCATACTCCATAACGGTCACACCCCTTAATAGCCACACTCCTTAACGGCCACCAAGATAGTGACCACAGGCTTTAACGGTCACACTCCTTAACGGCCACCACCAATAATTCCACATTATTAAGTGACCACAACCAAAACGGCCACACTCCTAAGCAGCCACAAGCAAAACAGCCACACTCCTTAGCGACTAAAACCAGAGTGATCATGCTCGTAAGAAGCCACACTTCTTTCCAACACACGGAAATTACCTCTAACGTACCTTGATTTTGGCTCTCGATCACACTTTCAACCTTGTGAGGTGGTACACTTGTTGCAGGCAGCTTTGCCTTTTGTCTCCTTCATGCACATTTAGCTTAGGAAGAATTTGTGGAAGTCAGAGGTTCGATGGAGAACTTTTATACTCTCCTTTGATTCTTAGAGATCCTTCTTCAATTGTATAAAATCGTCTAATGGCAGTTAGAATATTATGAAAAGACGTCCTTGAATGCTGAAAGGGTTAAGGGGACGTGATTATATTTGTGCATTTATTTCTTACTATTACTGGTATATATATATATATGTATATATGTATATATATATATATATATATATATATATATATATATACAGTATATATATATATGTATATATGTATATATATATATATATATATATATATATATATATATACAGTATATACTGTAGTTTGCTACTTAGACCTCAACCAAAATTGATAATACCTACATGAGTTTGGTTCCCGTTTCCTTATTTCTTATTAGCGAAAATTAAACTCTTGGCTATATGTTCTATATTTGTTGAGGGGCGGAAATGAAACATATCTCAAAAGGAAGCTAATTCATTCAGCTTTCTAATGCACCCATTAGAGCCAATCAAATAACCTCACAACATGCTCACAACCAACTTACAACCATAATACTCTAAACTTTTGACGAAGAAACAGACACCTTATCATTTCTGGCAAAGAAGCTGATGCATATAGCATTTGAATGAACCCATTACAGTCATTCAAATAACCTCACAACAAGCCCAAACCCGACTTACAATCAAAATACTCTAAAGTTTTGAAGGAGAAAAGATACTCTCTATAATTTTCGTAGTTATATTTTCTATATTTGTCGAGGGGCGGAAATGAAACATATCTCAAAAGGAAGCTGATTGATATAGCTTTTGAATGCACCCATTACAACTATTCAGATAATCTGACAACATGCCCACAACCGACTTACATCCATAATACCCTAACCTTTTGAAGAAGAAACAGACACCTTATCATTCTCGGAACTATATTTTCTATATCTTTCAAGGAGCGGAAAAGAAACCTATCATAACTAATATTAACTTTCCTACTCTACTTTAATTCACCTATCATAACCTATCTATCATAGCTACTGATAGCTTACCTACACTACTCTAACTCAATTCACCTATCATAACCTATCTATCATAATTACTGATAACTTACCTACACTACTCTAACTCAATTCACCTAACATAACCTATCTATCATAACTACTGATAACTTACCTACACTACTCTAACTCAATTCACCTATCATAGCTACTGATAGCTTACCTACACTACTCTAACTTAATTCACCTATCAAAACCTATCTATAACTACTGATAACTTACCTACACTACTCTAACTCAATTCACCTATCATAACCTATCTATCATAACTACTGCTAACTTACCTACACTACTCTAACTCAATTCACCTATCATAACCTATCATAGCTACTGATAGCTTACCTACACTACTCTAACTCAATTCACCTATCATAACCAACCCTAACATATCATAACCAATGCTAACTTTCCTATTCTAACCTAATTCACCTAGCATAACCTATCTATCATAACTAATGATAACTTTCCTAATCTACTCTACCCTAATGCACCTATCATAACCTATCTATCATAACTAATGCTAACTTTCCTATTCTAACCTAATTCACCTATCATAACCTATCTATCATAACTACTGATAACTTACCTACACTACTCTAACTCAATTCACCTATCATAACCTATCTATCATAACTACTGATAACTTACCTACACTACTCTAACTCAATTCACCTATCATAACTACTGATAACTTACCTACACTACTCTAACTCAATTCACCTATCATAACCTATCTATCATAACTACTGATAACTTACCTACACTACTCTAACTCAATTCACCTATCATAACTACTGATACCTTACCTACTCTATTCTAACTCAATTCACCTATCATAACCAACCCTAACATATCATAACCAATGCTAACTTTCCTATTCTAACCTAATTCACCTAGCATAACCTATCTATCATAACTAATGATAACTTTTCTAATCTACTCTACCCTAATTCACCTATCATAACCTATCTATCATAACTAATGCTAACTTTCCTATTCTAACCTAATTCACCTATCATAACCTATCTATCATAACTACTGATACCTTACCTACTCTATTCTAACTCAATTCACCTATCATAACCAACCCTAATATATCATAACCAATGCTAACTTCCCTATTCTAACCTAATTCACCTATCATAACCTATCTAGCATAACTACTGATAACTTACCTACTCTACTCTACCCTAATTCACCTATCATAACCAACCCTAATCTACCATAGTTAATGCTAACTTTCCTACTCTTACCTAATCTTACTTATCCTAACTAATTCTTACCTAACCTTTTTAAACATACCTACCTTATTTTAACCCATCATCACGTAAACTGACTAAACCTAACATACCTACTATAACCTAATCTAACCTAACTTATTCTAATTATACCTAACCTAATGAACCTATCATTACCCAATAGGACCATTGCACGAGCGCTTTCCGGCAATTTTCGATGAGCAAGAATTTTCTTGTAATATGTTGAGCCTTTTTCACATTGGAATCAGAAACTAGACTGATGGTAGATTATGCTGGGTGGCGGATTTCTGATATAACAGAGATTTTAAGCCTGCCAGACTACAATTGCTCGTAAAACTTGACGGAAAAATCGCTCGTGTGACACCGCCTTAAGAGGACCTACCGGTTAATTACAAAATTCCAGGTCTTACTTTCAATTTAAATGAAATTTGGCACAGGTGTATATGACCATAAAACTAGATAAAATTTGTTTTTACTTTTTTCTTTCAATTCAGGTAAAAAAAAGTTGAAAACTATAGCACTGCTGAAACTCATAAACTCCTACAGAAATCCCCATAGCACATGTTTTTTTGTGATCAAACAACTCACAAAAGATGTAGTCTATCTGTTGTTGCTATAAGAAACATTTTATATATTTTGTGTATTTTTTGGATTTAGGTGATTACGGATTCAGGTGAATATATTTATAGAAAATTACAACTTTGACGACATATTGTGAAAAACAAAATATTACTAGACTAAATTGGCTTTATAGGACCTGTAGTGTTTTGTTATTACCTTTCCAATGGTATATACACCATTCCTATAGGTCCAATAATAATTTTAGAGTAACATCCGAAAGTGCAACAATATAGGTTCTGAGAAAAACATGTGAAAGTCTAAGGTAATTAGGTGAACATTTTTAACTTTAGTTTTTTAGTTTTACAATATTTTACACAGGAACACGGCAAAGTAGAAGATAAAGCGTATGTGAGGTTGTAGAGTAGCTTACGCTCATTCCATTTATATAGGTATGCTCCTCGTACGACCAGTAGTTACTGAGCATGTTAATTTCAAAGTTAGCTATAAGGTGTTGAGTTTCGGTGTGAGCATCCTGGGTTCGAATCCACGGACTGCCAAATGTGTTTGTAAATTTCATTAATCGATTTTAGGAGTATGGTTGGTTGTTGGAAGGAACATAATAATATAACGTTTTTAGAATTACAGGAAAAGTTTGGAAAACATAAACAAAAAAACTTTCCAATGGGTTTTCACTAATAACATTTCACTGGCTTATGAAGGGAAGTTGACTCTTGTTGAGTAAACACCTATTGGTATTTTCAGGATTTAGAGTGTTTTAAGCCTAAATAACCGATCGGTCCCCTTAAGCTAATCAGACCTATCTTAACCAAACCTAAAATACCCCAGCCTAACGTACTATAGCCAATCATTGTCTAATTAGCTCACCTAACCTCAGCTTGGCAACACACTGCGTAGATTGAAATCTAGAGGAAGCACATACAGTAGACAGAGGAGTTGGCGTTGCGGCCTGCGGGGCGGGTGAGTGGGGGAGGATGGGAGGGGCTCGGTGGTGTGGGGTTTGGCATTGATAATGGTGAAGGTCTAGAGTTCTAGACTGGTGTGCGGGGGACTCGGAAGAGTCGGGTTGCTTGAAGTCCTCGTCCTCCATAGCCCTCTTGCACACTGGGGGCTATGGGCCAGTCCGGCCCTGAGTGGCACCACCTAGACCCTCTTTTCCCTGATGTATGAGTCGGGGTCCCTGAGCTCCCCTGAGGAGTTCGGGTGAGTCCCTTCCTCCACTCTTGCCCTACTGTATGGTGTGATGGTGCTCCTGAGATAGGATTATCTCTGGTGTTCTTGGGTTTGTTCGTCCCTACCTGACGCTGGCTCGACAGTTTGTTCGTCCCTACCAGACTCTGACTCTGTAGTTTTCTCTGGTGTTAGCAGTCCCTCTGGTATCTGAAAGTGGTGTTTCCGGGTGGATGGGACACGATAGCCTTGGCGGGAAACCCATCTAGGGGAATAAACCCTTAAAAAATTACCGATGGGCGACACGCTAATCGGTGCCACTTGCGGGTTGCGAATTTGATAACAGATACAAACAGATACAGAAACAATGGAGCTAAATTATCTCTAACCTAATCTTACCTGAATCCTGACCTAGTCTACCTTACCTAACCTATTTCAATCTTACTAACCCTATTATAATCCTTCCTAAGTTACTCTAATCTCATCAACACTTCTAATATTACGTAACCTGTTCCAATCGTACCATGACCAATTATTACCTAACCTAACCTATTATAGTCTTACAAACCTAATTTAAGGGGGTGTGGGCTGGTTTTTTGGTCTATTAATTCATTTATTTTTTTAGTTTCCTCGATAGACCTCCCTCAAACCTAGAGAACAAAAAATAGACCCCCCCCCCCCCCCCAGATGAATTTGTAATTTTTTCGGTAGAAAAATGTCCCGGCCGAAGGCCGCCTCCTCTTATAATTACAGGCTCGCTATCGCTTGCCAGGACAAATTTGACACCTAAATGGCACGATAGGTCTTCAAATTAACAATGAAATGGTGCTAAAGGTGTTCAAATCGCCAAACTAATGGGCCAAACGTCTTAAAATTTCAAAACTAAAGGGGCTATACAAAAGGGAGAAAGTGATCCAGAAAAACGACCCATCTCCCCTTAACCAGTCATAGCCAAAAAAAAAAAAAAAAAAACACCCAACACTAAAGTAAGCTAACTAAACCTAACTTACCCTCTCTAACCTAGTGTTACCTATCCTGACCAAGTCTTATCTAACTTATTCTAATCTGATCTGACCTATTTTAACCCCTTTCAACACGATAACACCGTTTACCTTTGATTTTGGGTCAAGTTAGACGATATTATGCAGTTTAAGAAGGATCTATGTTATTTAGAGGGTTTATGGAGACCGTATTTAACTCCTTTTAGTCCTAGAGGTAGATTATATGCTGAAGTATATCGTCTAATGGTAGCCAGCATATGATGAGAATTACGTCATCGTGCTGAAGGGGATTTCCTATAAGAACCTAATATAGCCGACCCTAATTAACTTGCCTAACATAATCGAACCAATACAAACTTTCCTATTTACTCTAACCTAACCTAACCAAACCTAACCTAACCCAACCTAATCTAACCTATCATAGCCTATATAACCAACTGTAAAGTTATCTAAACAATTCTAACTAACTTACCTACTCTAGCTTAATCTTAACTATCTTAACCTAACCTATTTTAAAGTTACCTAACCATATCTAACCAATCATAAACTAAAATAGCCAACAACAGCGTAATGTAACCAATCCTAACTAACTTGTCTACTGTAACATAATATAATCAAACCTAACCTATCCAAACCTAGTTTACCTATCCTAACCAACCCTAACGTACTCAAATTAATTTTAAGTAACCTATCTACTGTAGCCTAAGCGTACCAAGTCCTGTCCTAACCAAACCTAACGTAATATAACCAACTCTCACACGTAATCTAACTAACACTAACGTATCTACTGTAATCTTACCTAATCTAACCAACTCGAGCATACTCTAACCAATGTTAACTAACCTAATCTAACCGACTTTAACATAATTTAACCCATCCTAACTAACGTATCTACTCTAACCTAATCCAACCAATCTAGACTTTAACCCTTGGAACATTATGACGCATTATGACAGTATATTCTGGCTATCATTAGACGCTTTGATACAATTTAAGAAGGATCTGTGTGAATTATAGGAGTAAAGACTATCTCGATTAACCCTCTGATTATCACGTGCCCTTCCTAAGCTGAATAAAATAGTCTAATAATAGCCAGGAAGCAGAACAAAATGCGTCACCATATCTTCTAAGGATTAAGTTACCTATTCTATATAATCTTAAAATACCCAACCCTAACATAATCTAACTAATTCTAACTAACGCCTCTACTCTAACCTTCAGTCAGTTTGTTTTCAGATAATGGTATTTTGCCGATTATTTTGTTATTACGAAGATTTTGTAGTTAAATATATTGTTAATTACGGAAACTTGGCCTGAATGTGATGCAGACATGTAGTAGCTTCCTATTTGTTCTATTAAGTATCGATGCATCAGTTGCTAAAGGATTCAATTGACCATATGCTAGTTTCAGGCTAAAAGGAAGTTGGAGCCGTAAGCATCGATATTTAGCAGAAATATATAATAATATATGAGTTTCTGATGCATGCTATGTTTGTTGAATATTATTTTGTGTTAATGTATGCACTACAATCGTAATATAGCTGGTGTGTCTGATAAATATTATTACCTTTACCGAACCCATAGCTCGCAAGTGGCCGATTTACCGCAAGCTTAAAATAAACAGACTACAGTATAAACTAACTACCTCACTTGGCACACTAGGGAGACGGGTGTTAAACGAGAGTCTAATCAAAACCAGCCCTAAAACAATATCCATGCTTCTTAGTAATTATTAATAATCTTACAAAGGTAAATCTATGATATACAGTTCTTAATTGTCCTGTATTCCTTCTCCTTTTCCTTCCAGTCAAGCCAAATTGTCCCAGTTTGCCACCCTGTTATGGAGATCTTTACGAGCCAAGAAGGAGAGAACTGTCTTAAAGTTGGTGTGGCTTTGGTGAGTATATAACTGGACTGTATAAAGTCTGCGGAGGAGAACTGTCTTAAAGTTGGTGTGGCTATGGTGAGTATACAACTGGACTGTATAAAGTCTGCGGAGGAGAACTGTCTTAAAGTTGGTGTGGCTATGGTGAGTATATAACTGGACTGTATAAAGTCTACGGAGGAGAACTGTCTTAAAGTTGGTGTGGCTTTGGTGAGTATACAACTGGACTGTATAAAGTCTACGGAGGAGAACTGTCTTAAAGTTGGTGTGGCTATGGTGAGTATACAACTGGACTGTATAAAGTCTACGGAGGAGAACTGTCTTAAAGTTGGTGTGGCTTTGGTGAGTATATAACTGGTCTGTATAAAGTCTACGGAGGAGAACTGTCTTAAAGTTGGTGTGGCTTTGGTGAGTATACAACTGGACTGTATAAAGTCTGCGGAGGAGAACTGTCTTAAAGTTGGTGTGGCTTTGGTGAGTATATAACTGGACTGTATAAAGTCTACGGAGGAGAACTGTCTTAAAGTTGGTGTGGCTTTGGTGAGTATATAACTGGACTGTATAAAGTCTACGGAGGAGAACTGTCTTAAAGTTGGTGTGGCTTTGGTGAGTATATAACTGGACTGTATAAAGTCTGCGGAGGAGAACTGTCCTATAGTTGGGGTTGCTTTGGTTAGTATATAACTGGACTGTACTGTATAAAGTCTACGGAGGAGAACTGTCTTAAAGTTGGTGTGGCTTTGGTGAGTATATAACTGGACTGTATAAAGTCTACGGAGGAGAACTGTCCTATAGTTGGGGTTGCTTTGGTTAGTATATAACTGGACTGTACTGTATAAAGTCTACGGAGGAGAACTGTCTTAAAGTTGGTGTGTCTTTGGTGAGTTTATTACTGGACTCTATACCAGAAAAGGAGGCTCATTATAAAAACCCTCCTGTTTCATTTACCGATGTTCATTTAATAATGTTGAAGCTCCTTTAGTCTTGTAGGTAAACTTGTGCACCACTGTTTCTTTACTGCACCTAATATTTATATGTAATATAAAATACTGAGTTAATTAATCATCAGCATACAGCAGCTCTCAATATAAACCAATATGTGGGCTTATACTAACTGTAGTTTGACAGCATATATATCGAGCATCATTATAAACGTTTGTGGTCTTATATTTACTATATTTTGACAGCATAGATATCGAGCATCATTACAAACGTTTGTGGTCTTATATTTACTGTAGTTTGACAACATAGACATCGAACATCATTATAGACGTTTGTGTTTCTTATAAAACAGATTAATTTGCTCATATAGTAGTGTACACCCTATGTGGTGGATTGTGTTCTTTTATTTCATAATTTCATTTTAGTAAGCGTTGTTTCCACATAGCGATTTTGATAATTTAATTTGACTTTATATTGTCCTTGTCCCAATTTTGGTTTGTTTAGTTTGCAAGTTTTACATTTTAATTTAATGTAGTTTGACAACATAGATATCGAGCACCTTTATAAACGTTTGTGGCCTTATATATACTGTAGTTTGACAACATTGATATCGAGCACCATTATAAACGTGTGTGGCCTTATATATACTGTAGTTTGACAACATAAATATCGAACACCTTTATAAACGTTTGTGGCCTTATATATACTGTAGTTTGACAACATTGATATCGAGCATCATTATAAACGTCTGTGGTCTTATATATAGCCTACTGTAGTTTGATAACATAGATATCGAGCACCATTATAAACGTGTGTGGCCTTATATATACTGTACTTTGACAACATAGAAATCGAGCACCATTATAAACGTGTGTGGCCTTATATATACTGTAGTTTGACAACATTGATATCGAGCACCATTATAAACGTCTGTGGTCTTATATATACTGTAGTTTGACAACATAGATATCGAACACCTTTATAAACGTTTGTGGCCTTATATATACTGTAGTTTGTCAACATAGATATCGAGCACCATCATAAACGTTTGTGGTCGTATAGTTACTGTAGCTTGTCAATATAGACATCGAGCATCATTATAGACGTTTGTGTTTCTTACATTTACTGTAGTTTGACAACATATATATCGAGCACCATTATAAACGTCTGTGGTCTTATATTTACTGTAGTTTGTCAACATAAATATCGAGCACCATTATAGACGTTTGTGGCCTTATATATACTGTAGTTTGTCAACATAGATACAGAATATCGGATAGCAGGAGTTAAGGTGGATGTCTTTCCTGCAATTCTGATCTGGCAGCTACTGAGACATATTATTATTAACATTCTTTAACTTATTAATCTTTCATATTAGTTGCCGATATCACCGCAAATAAGTCGCAAAATTTTACCAGATAAAAAGTTGTGGGAAAAAATCTCTGGTGTAACTCCACCTTACGGCCCATGGCTCCCGTAGGCTAACCATATAAAACTGAAGGTTGGGGATAATTGCTGCATGCTTGGTCAAGGACACACGCAAAGTAAAACGATTATACCCTGTTCCAAATAGGTAGGCCAAAAACGTGAACTCTAACCTCTGTAACTCAAAAAGGGCTCGAGCAAATGGTGGGCTGTAAATTCCCACACATATTACCCTGGCTGGCCCTTCCCAAATGGTAAAAATATTAGCTCGATTAATTTAGTTGTTTAATAGTTATAGAGGTCAATGTTCAAGCGTTTTGACATACTTATTTGGAACAGGGTATAGCAGTTTGGCAGATGTTTGTTGGCTGTTGGCGACAAGTGGGACCAAACAACTAATGGTGGATCATTATGTATTTTGGTTGTTGGCGACAAGTGGAAGAGGCAAGTGGCAAAGGTGGATTAATCGGAAAATGTAAAATATACCTCGCCAAGTTTCCTATTACTGTGATCATTTAATGGACCACTTGCGAGTTTTAGGCTATAAGGAAGTTCGGCCTGTAAACATCGATATTAAGCACATATACAGCAATTCTGTAGGTTTCTGATGGATGAATATTATGTTAATTTGGTTTTGTGTATTTATAAATGTACTAAAACCGCATTATAGCTGGTTATTCTGCTAATTATCGATGTCTACAGCTCCAAGTTCCTTATAGAATGAAACTCGCAAGTAGTAAATTGGTCAGTGAATCACTAAGTACTTATTTGTATGAATTTAGTCATTCACATTCTCTTTAGTAATTAATCAAATATTCCATTAATTTACATTACTTTTGTCATCTGAAATAATGTTCAACAGAGTCGAGGTTAAAATACGGGAAATAATTTTCTAAATAAAGAAGATATTATGAAGATATTATAAAGAATAATGTAATGGTAAGCGGCGTTCAACGGTAATAAGTACGCTCACATCAAGCGGCTGTTGTCATATGGTGGTCATTTTTTAATTATTGTCAAAATCGGCGGATATCAGGGATGGAGAAGCCTGTTATTGTAGTTGCATAATACCTGATAGTGAGTTAGAGAAGAGTGAAAAAGAGAGGGAGTACAAGGAAAGACTAAATGAAAAGTGGATGGAAGTGAGAGAGATGGAAGAGAGAGAAGTAGAGGTTGAATGGCAACAGTTTAAGGAAGGAGTGAAAGCAAGTGCAGAGGTAGTATGCGGCAAAAGGAAAGTAGGAGGCAGAGGTATCAGGAAGGGAAGCGAGTGGTGGAATGATACGGTGAGAAAGGCAGTTGAGGAGAAGAGACAGTGTTTTGAGAGGGTTTTACAGGATGGTAGTGTTGAGGTATGGGAGAGGTACAAGGAGAAAAGGAAAGAGGCAAAACGGAAAATTAGAGAAGCGAAAAAAGATGCAAACGAAAGGTGGGGTCAAAGGCTGAGTGAGAATTTTGAAGAACGAAAGAAGATGTTCTGGAAGGAGGTAAATAAAGTAAGGAAAGGAGGAAAAAAGAGGGAAGAGTCAGTGAAAGATGAAAATGGAGAATTACTAGTGGAACCAGTTGAAGTGAGGAAAAGATATGCCGAGTATTTTTAATCTTTGTTATGTACAAGAGATGGAAGAGAAGCAGTGATTGAAGCAGAGGTGGATGGAGATAGGTTACCCAGGCCACCCAGGTGGCAGGGAATGAATGAAAGGATTGAGGAAAATGAGGTGAAAGAAGCAGTGAAACAAATGAGAGCGGGAAAAGCACAAGGTTTGGATGGTATTGCTGTGGAGTGTATAAAGAAGGGTGGAGATGTGATAATAGATTGGTTGGTGAGACTTTTCAATGTGTGCTTTGCTGTGTCAATGGTACCAATAGACTGGAAGAGTGCATGTATTGTGCCGTTGTACAAGGGGAAGGGAGATCGGCAGGAGTGTTCAAGTTATAGAGGTATTAGTTTATTGTCAGTGGTTGGAAAGCTGTATGGCAGGGTGTTGATAGAGAGGATAATACAGTGTACGAAAGTTGCAGTAGGAGAAGAACAGTGCGGTTTTAGGAGGGGAAGAGGGTGCGTGGATCAGATGTTTGCAGTAAGACAGTTATGCGAGAAGTATTTAGAGAAGCATAAGGAGATATTTTGGGCTTTTATGGACTTGGAAAAAGCGTATGATCGTGTGGACTGTGAAGCAATGTGGAAGGTGTTAAGGATTTATGAAATAGGAGGAAATTTGTTAGAAGCAGTTAAGAGTTTTTATGAAGGGAGCAGAGCATGTGTGAGAGTAGGAAATGGTGAGTTGAGTGAATGGTTTGAGGTAAAGGTAGGTTTGCGACAGGGTTGTGTAATGTCACCATGGCTGTTTAATATGTTTATGGATGGTGTGGTGAGGGAGGTGAAAAGGAGAACTATGGGAAGAGGATTGGGTTTAGTAGGAAAGAATGGTAGAGATTGGGAGTTGAATCAGTTGCTGTTCGCTGATGACACAGCATTGGTGGCGGATTCTGATGAGAAACTGCAGCGGGTAGTCAAAGAGTTTGGTGTGGTTTGTGGAAGGAGGAAACTGAAGGTGAACGTCAATAAAAGTAAAGTAATGGTGTGTAATAGGGGAGAGCATAGGGTGAATCTAGATGTGAGGCTGGATGGGGAAATATTGGAACAAGTAGAGTGTTTTAAATATCTAGGAGGAACGATAAGCAGGAGTGGAGGTAAAACAGAGAGTGTGTGAAGGAAGGAAGGTTTTCGGAGCAATGGGAAGTATGTGGAAGACGAGAAATCTCGGAGTGAAAGTAAAAAGTGCACTGTATCAAGGAATTGTTGTGCCAACAGTGATGTATGGGGCTGAGACATGGGCTCTGAAGAAAAAGGAGAAAAGAAAGCTGGATGTGATGGAGATGAGCTGCTTGAGGAGTATGTGTAGAGTTACTCGTAGAGACAGATTGAGGAATGAAGAGATGCGTAGGAGAGTGGGGCAGCAGGAACATTTGTCAGCCAGAGTGGACAGAAGGGTGCTGAGCTGGTATGGTCATGTTGAACGAATGGGAGATGAAAGGCTTACAAAGAGAATATGTGAGTCAGGTACAAGGGGAGATAGAAGGGCAGGAAGACCCCCATTGAGATGGAGAGACTGTGTAAGAAAAGCTTTGGATGATAGAGGAATGACTATAGATCAGGCAGGGGAAGTGGTGGTGGACAGGAGTGAATGGAGAATGCTTGTGAATAGTTGAGTGAACACATGGTCATTTGGAGTAAGGGGTCGGGCGCAAGTTGGACTAGATAATAGTCCATCAGGCGCCTGGCCCGGGGAGACGATTAATATGAAGGGTGCGCCTGGAAGTGTGGTGGGAGGGCTTGTGGCTTTGGCTCCGCTGCATGTCTGCCTGCCGAGATCGGAACCTCTCTGGGTGGTCGGGGGCCGGGGGAGTGCTGGAGCGACCTTGGTGACCCTGGTCTCTGGGTCTTCTCTTGGGTGACCTGGATGTGTGTGAGTTTGTGCTTTTTATCCGTGTTTATTTGTTGTTTTATGTTGTTTTTGTGTTTTCCCTGTTCTTGCTCTGTCCTGAGTCGGCTACCCCCAAAATGGGGATTGGGCCTGAGCATATAGATAGATAGATAGATAATACCGGATATATATATATATATATATATATATATATATATATATATATATATATATATATATATATTTTCTTTCAGGCAGGTGAGATTAAAATAATAGGCACAGTTTGCATTATTGAGTTTTTTATTGATACTCTCAATTTTTCGTACAGTTTTTCTGGTATTTTCAGGAAGTTGGTAGAGGAGGTTTGCAAAGGGTTCCGACGTTTCAATGGGCGCAGCCATCATTATCAAGGAGAAGTGAATTTAGAAGGTGATAAGTCGAGTTTATATAGGCGATACAAGATCAAGAGAGGGATTATTGTGCGCTAGCTGCACGCTGGTTGGCTAACCTAAGACTAGCTCTGGTAGGCTGGCCGGACGCAGGAGTGGGCGGGGCCTCTGCGTCGTTCGTCTGCGTGTGTGGAGGGGGCATTCCTGGGGGCATCATGGGGGGCCTCGCTGTGGAAGGGTGTGCCGAGGGTAGGATCTGGCTGTATTCCGCTTGTGTGTTTAAAGTAGGTTGGTATGTTTGTATATATATAGCTTCAAGAATGAATAGGCGGCGTGAGTCTATTTCTTTATCAAGAATAGAGGTGTGTTTATCTAAGTCGGGTCTGGTGAGTTCCTGATGGTGTGAGGATGTGTGGTAGTGGTCCTTGATAGCTCCGGCTTGAAGGTGGAAGGTAAGGCAACGTGACAGACGAGTCCTTGTCAAACCGACATAAGTGTGAGGTCCACAGTCCTCACTGTTACAGGTGTGTCGGTATATGACATGGTCCTCTTGTGACGGTTTCTTAGCGGTAGCCGGGCTGTTGCGAATGACTAGTTGTGATGCTTTCCTCGATTTGTAGTATATGGTGAGTTTAAGGTGTTGGTCAGGGTTCGTAGTTTTAACGTTGTTGCTGATAATGTCTCTCATTATGTTTTCGTCTGTCTTGTGATCTGAGGACATGTGGTTTTAATAGTAAATTTTTATGTATTCAGTGTTTGTATTAGTAGGTATGCCGTTTTTGTACCTACTAATACAAACCACTCACTCCTCACTGCTCACACCTGGCAGCAACACCTCTACCCTCTCTCACCATGGCCACCCAGGAAGAACCCACCACCTTTTCTGGAGTGGTTAAGTGGTTTCACCAAAAGAGGGGATTTGGATTCATCACCAGAAACCAGGACAAAATTGATTTCTTCATCCACAGGAAGAACGTTGTGCCTAACATCGATAGCACAACAACGTCACTAGGTGAAGGAGAGAAAGTGCAATTTACAACCAAGGAGGGAAGGAAGGGCAAGGAGGCAACAGGAGTAACAGGACCCCATGGCAGACTAGTAAGGGGCTCCCAACTCTCACAAGGAAGGCAGAAGCAACCCACCATCACCGGATTGAAGTCTGGCCTCAAGACTGACGTCATTACAGTCATTGTCCACACAGCCATTGCTCTTGCTGGGGACGATCGAGGCCAACTTTCTGTGCTTCTGCCTGCTCTTCTGGCTGCCAATGGCCTGCCTACCATCATCATCCCTCCAGATCTCCTTGCCCGAAGAACAACCGAGAGACCGCACAAAAAGAAGCCTTCCAACACTCAACTTCTGCCTCGACCACTCTGCCTTCAGAAGACTCGAACACCTAGAGTCCAGAAGGCAGCAACTTCAACACCATCTACCGCTTCAACACCAACCAGGGAGAAGGCACCACCATCTACACCAACTACAACTGTGCACCAAAGACCAGACCAAGGACCCCAAAGACAACACCAATGGCCAATGTCACCGATTCCCAGTTCATGGACCTACAAGAACGCCCCTCCTACAACTCCTTCAACAACTGTGCACCAAAGACCAGACCAAGGACCCCAAAGACAACACCAATGGCCAACGTCACCGATTCCCAATTCATGGACCTACAAGAACGCCCCTCCTTCAACTCCTTCAACACCTAAAACTACCTTTGAGCCTCCTGTCCAGCCCAGCGTAAATTATCTGAAGGCGCGAAGAAAGAAAATCAAGCTCGACAAGTCGAAACTGCTCCACAACCAAGACTCCAAAGATGAAGAACAAGAATAGCAAGGTGGTCAGCCCACCTATTTTTTACCTCTCCAACTCTTCACCTTTCATCACTTCACCTTGAACTTCAACCTCTACTTTCTAAACTATGGGGACTCTTCCTCACCAGTATCCAGTATCCAGTATTTATATCATTCTATCCTTACTTGATAATGCTGGTTGTCCAGTGAAACGCGCGTCGTATATCCTGTATCATCATGTACATTAATGTAACCCTGTACCACCATGAATTTTGCTCATCTCCTTCATCTACTTCCTGCCACCCAGCGAAAACTCATCAGAGACCTGGAAACTTTGAATAATAAAATTTCCAACGCAGAAATTGCCATATCTTTCAACCTCGTATGTATTAAAGAAAATTTATTACCTGGCTTTACTAACATATATATATATCTTTTGTTTACCGTACCAAAATCAATGTTATTACAGGTACACAAAAAGGTTCAGTACAACACTAATTAGGCTGAAAGATATTTACGTTATGTAAATGTACATAATACCTAGAATTGAATAATATTATATCTAAGATAACTCTGCCGAAAAATTATATTTTTAATTTTGGCCGGACGTATTTGCTGGTCTGTTTGACTGATACAGCATATTTACTGATAACAGTGCCAGGATACATTATTAACCCTCCATGTTATGTTTAGCATAACCACACTAGAATATAATATATCATTCTATTACGCCTCCTAACAAGTCCTTAATAATGTAATGTCTGAGGGAGATGGTAATATATGGTTTTCGTGGAGTGCCATTGCGTCACCCACCCTGTTACATGGGGTCAGAGGCCATCCGCCGCAGTGTCACCCACCCCACCACCCCGCGTGTACGGATTATTGTATGGCCGGCATCATAGAACGTTTGTGTTTTTATAATATCATACATCACACTAATTACACTTGTAAGTGTTGAAAATTTGAATGTATATCTTCAAACGGTATTACAACAACAAATTTCAACACTATCTAAATTACAGTATAAGCCATAGTTTAGAATATGAAGCAGGTCCAAAAAAATACTTTTCAAATATTTACTAAAGAATAGGTAATATTGCTCATATCGCCATAGGCACAGCCCTAACAATATATACAATTTAATAGTAATAATCCTTATGTCTAAATTGTATGTACTTGCTCGTAATGAAATCCTTAAAATAGAGTATTTTTTCTAGCAAAATCATTTAGTTAAAGTACATCTTCACTTTTGTTTTGAGTGGGCCTATGGCGCCATTTAACGGTTCATACACGAGTCACCATTGTGACTCTGAACCTGGAATAAGGGGTTTTCACACATTCACGAGTGCCGTTATACTAAGTCTGATAACCCGGAAAGTCATTGCGTTGTCGGGGACAAATAGCCCCGACTTAAGTGACCGATGACGAGCGCATGACCTACAATGGTTGATGATGGGCCTACGTATCCGCAATGAGTTGTGACAAGTCGCCGAGCATTTAGCAAAGTGCAGAATTTCACGGTACAAAACGGCCCACAAATTGCCACAATGTGCCTACAACCCACCTACTGGAGCTACAACCAACAACCGTTAAGTACCACCATGTTAAGAGTGTCGATGAAAGAATGCCCCACATGGCATGAGGAGCATACTATTATAGGAGCGGATGGAGCATGCCTTGTCACACTCGTCACCATACAACCCCTGAACATCTGCCTGGTGCCTACCTGGACCCCACAATGGCTGTGCTTTCCCGCCAATTGGAACTATTGAAGATGCAGGTGGAATTGGTAACTGAAGCAACAAATCTTGATGTGTCAATATGCAGGTTAGGTTACTCATGACTAGAAAGAAGAAACGGCAGAGGAGGAGGGACCTGTGAAGCAGGTCATGGGTGCTGAAACGTCCACTGTTCCGGCAGTTTATATAACTTATGAAGGAACATGAATTGGAAGACACTCAGTGCTTCAAAAAATTCCTCCGCTTGGATGTTAATATGTTCAGGGAGCTGCTGGCAGTGCTGGCTAGGCTTGGTCCTAGGAACGAGAAGAAAGGCACCTTCTGAAGGAAATAATTGTCACCTGGATTTAGGTTGGCAATCACAATATGTTACCTGTCCACTGGAGACAGCTACAAGACCATGCAATATGGCATCAGAGTGGTCCACAACACAATATCACTCATCGTTCCCAATACTTGCAAGGCCATCATTGAAAAGTACCTGGAGGAGGTATTGCCCTGCTTTAAGGAGCCAGAACAGTGGAGGAGGTGGCCTCCCTGTTCTCTCAGAAATTAAATTTTCATCACGCATAGTATGTACCTTGGACGGGAAACATGTTGCCATCAGTGTGATTCAGGATTCAACACGTCGATGTGTGAAAGCGTCTTTATACTCTCTTACAATTTTTACCAATAAGAGATTGTGTGCTACCGATACATTTTACACAAGTAATGACTACCCATCACCTAGCTACCCTTGGTCTAAAAAATAGGCCGCTTATTGGTCTGAGCGGCGTTCAGTCAACCCACAGCTTCGTTTGCAAGATTTTCGTAATAATTTGTATTCTTGTCTGTATTGATTTTATGATACCTGTGTTGAAGTAATGCTATATGTGGCATATTTTTTATAAATGGGTTCGGATATCTATGAAGAATATCGTTAATAGTTAAAAATACCTACAGTAATATCTAGAGTTTAAAGAATATATAAGATAATGAAGATATCTTGATCTATCAACTCAGTCTAATTTCGCAACTAAGAGAAGAGTAGTAATCAAACTGATTGGAAACTTGTAATGTTCAGGCGTAGGATCACATCTACCAATCATGTTCCAAGTATCGATTCCCGTGAATTATGTGTGAGGCTTATATCACAATTCCTGAGTAACTTACCCATTGGTCGACTCTAGCTCTATCTGTCTAATCCTTGATGAGCAAACGCAGGAGTGTCCCGAAAACATTGGTAAAGAACTTTGTCGTTGGTATTGGCAGTTCAGCATACAGTGTGTCCTAAACATGAAACACTGATGAGGGCGGACCTTAGCACACACATTAAATCACATTAAAAGTTCCATAGCTGTGGTTGTGGATGGCCATCGCTCATTTCCTCATCATATCAACTCCGGTGTTCCTCAGGGTTCTGTCCTATCTCCTATTCTCTTTCTAATTTTCATAAATGATCTTCTCAACATCCAGTCCCATCCATTCATATGCAGACGACTCTACCTTACACCACTCAATTAGTTTTCCAGAACGCCCCAGCCAGCAGTCCCTGAAAAGTAAACGTAATGAAGCCATAAAATACTTAGCTTCTGATCTAGCTACTATTTCCAATTGGGGTAGAGAAAACCTTGTTGCATTTAATGCTTCCAAACCTCAATGTATCCATCTTACTACCCGTCAGGAACCTCCAGGAACCCTTCATCTTCTGTCAAAGTTCTCGGTGTATCTTCTTCTTCTGCTCTCACTTGGAAAGACCATATTACCAGTCTCGCTAAGGCAGCCTCCCTGAAGCTGGGTGTGCTCAACCGCCTCAAGGGTTTCTTTACCCCTGCGCAGCTTCTTGCTCTGTACAGGCGCACAGTGCGTCCTTGTATTGAGTATTGTTCACATGTGTGGGGAGGATCCTCTCACACCGCACTCCTAGATAAAGTAGAAAGGAAAGCCTTTCGTATCATTAACTCCCATCCACTCACCAACTCTCTGCAATCTCTCTCTCTTCGCTGCAATGTTGCATCTCTCTCGCTATTCTATCGCTACTACAATAATCAGTGTTCCTCGGAGCTTTCCCAGTGTATACCACCTCCTCTACGTAGGGTACGTAGTACCCGCCTTGCAACACAATCCCACCCCTACTCTGTGCAACTCTCCAAACCAAGAGTGAAACGCTATTCTCAGACTTTCTTCTATCAACTGCTGAGCTCTGGAACTCTCTCCCAGAATCAGTCTTTCCCTCTTCCTATGACTTAAATTGCTTCAAACTCCGTGTGTCCAGGCATTAACCCGTGGAGCCCCGGCTAGTTTTGTAATGTTTGTTCACCAGAACCCGGCCGGTTTTAAAAAAAAACATTTATTCCAAAAACAATAGCGAATGGGTTAGGAATGAAGGAAAAACCACGAAAAACCGCTCAAAAAGTTTAAAGAATGGTCCTACAGAGCCCCCAAAAACGTATTTTACAAGAGTAAAAAATTGAAGGCAATTACCCCAAAAAAAACAGGTTATTGCGCGCTCACGCGCACGCACGTGGACTTTGAGAGTTTTCAACCATCGGCACGGTTGCGTGGGATACGTACACAGTTCCCATACAAATCTGAGCCCTCTTGAGTGGCTACACCTGAGGTTACGGTCGGCGCAATTAGGGTGACGCGTCAGACGCGTCGCTGGGGCTGTGCGTTACATACATTGCCGACGCGTCAGACGCGTCGCTGGGGCTGTACGGGTTAAAGCTCGAACGTCCCTTGATTTCGGCCCTGTCACTCTTTGAAATCTGGGGGAGGCACTCGCTGCAGGCAGGTATGCCTTTTGTCTCCCTCATTCACACAGAAAAAAAATCACTCTCTCTCTATCGAAGTGACTGACTGGGAAAAGGATTTGGGTGTTCTGATTAGCAGTGACCTAAAGTTTTGCAAGCAGTGCATGGAAGTAAAGAAGAAAGCTCAGAATGTATATTAAGAGCCAATTTAAGTATAGAAAAAAGGAAATAGTCCTCACAATTTACAATGCTCTGATACGGGCTCTCCTGGAGTATGCTGTTCTATTCTGGTCTCCAGCACTCAGGAAAGATAAAGAGCGACTGGAAAGAGTACAAGCTAGGGCCACATCGATTAGAAGACTGAGCTATGAGGACTCGTTGAGAGCTCATGATCTCTTTCCATTGGAAACACGCAGAATAAAAGGTTAACTCATTGAGGTTTTAAAAATACTTAATATGTTTGACAATGTAGAGTATAGCAATATGTCTCAATATGAATACAACAAGCAGCCATGGCTGGAAAATAGAATGGAAAAGATTCAGCACTAGTATTTGTGGAAGCTTTTTCACAAATTTGTTTTACCTGGAGCAAATTTCGGTAGCGTTCAATATGACTACAGCAACCTTATTTACCATGGTTTTTTTTCTTCGAGGAATATAGTATGTTATTGTTGTTTTTTTATGGTTTGTGTGGAGGATTTGCATTAACTTACCCATTATCCATCAATCTGTAGATACTCCGTCAAATGGCGTCATTTATTGGGTGAATCGCGCTTTTACAGTAGGTGAGGGAAATCTTGGGGTAAATTGGATACATGGTGGGTTGAGGCCTCAAAAAATAGGTTACAGATTCTTTGTTTTGGTAAAGGCCCCATCACTCATTCCCGATTTGGAGCACGACATGACACGAATCGAATGTTGTGGCAATGTCGGTGAATTCCATCACGAAATAGCCCTCTCACGAGACCTCCTCGTACTGATTATGATCATATACGTACGCAAACCGAAAATACCTCGTAGGAAATACGAGCCATCCTGATTAGCACAGGATTAGGTGGCGATTAGAGTCCGAACCAAACAAAAGTCACACCTGTTTACAACGTACCCAGGACATTTTGTGATTGTTATGTGCAGATACCACACAAGTCTCGTGACAAGACTGCGCCCTTAAGCCACACTGCATATACATTTTATTCTTGGATACCATTGGACAATTTTCTTTAGCTCTGGGACTTATAGGTGTAAATACAATCTCATTTCAAACTCAGAATGAAGCAAGTCCTTCTTAAACTGCATAACATTTTCTAACTTCATCCATAATAAAAGGTAAACTGATACCCTGCTGCTGAAGGGGTTAAACTAGCTATACAATTATATGTGTGTGTGCGTGTGCGTGTGTGCGTGTGCGTCTGTGTCTCTCCTACTTAGGGGGCGAGAGCTAGGAATCCTCCTCCCATTGTAAAATTTACTTACTAGACGAGACAGAGAAATGGGCAAGGAAACGCGAAAGTGGTTCCGAACCCTAAGAATTGAAAATGTAAATGTTGTCTGCATTAGAGCTGACTGGCCTACACACAGCAGATCCCTTTCACCCCCAACCCATCTCGTCCATATGACTATCTAAATTTATCTTAACCCTTCCTGCCCGGGTAGCATTTTATAAGGACACCGCGGCAGATGGTCAGGAACCCGGGTGTCCTGTTAAAATCTGTAAGCTTGAAAGCCTATTCAGCTTAGTCTGAACGCTGTGCGTCCGACGCATGTAAACAAAGCCGATCGTTGCGTCACCGCACTTCCGAAAACAATAAGGAGACGTCGGATCAATGTTATTGTTGTGACGTCAGACGAAATTAGTGTCTGAAAAGCTCCGATATTGTCAACATCGCGGAAAAATTCGCTCCACGGAAATAGTCATCACAACTGAACCAGTTGACTTAGAGAGCTCTACTCAACGCCAGTCTACAGATTGGAAACCGCACAACGTTTCGGGATGCCTGGGAAATTTCTAGCAGTTAAAATTAAAAAAAAACGGTAGCCTAGGCCTAGACGTTTTTCAGCCAGATCGCCCGGATACGACCTCCGTCCTTAGGAGGACCTACCCGGGCCACGAGGGTTAAAGATCTCTATAGTTTTTTTTATCACGCTATATCACTTGGTAGCATACTCCACATATTTACAACTCTGTTACCAAACCAATATTTGCCTATATCTTTTCTGAAACATTTTTAGCTAATCTGAATAGTACTGGGACTAAATTCATGCCATTTTGAAGAAATATTTCCATTACTTTAGGTACACGTGGAATATTTGGGCATGTATGCAGGAAATGGGTGAGCAAATAATAGTACTGGGACTAAATTAATGCCATTTTGGACAAATATAACCATTATTTTTAAAACATGTGGACAAATGAAATTTTTGTGATAAATTTCGATTGGTAACAGAGTTTTAGATAAGTGGAATAGGCTACCAAGTGTTGTAGTGGGATCAAGAACGATAGAGAGCTTTAAGATAAAATTAAATAGGTATATGGACGAGATGGGTTGAGTGTGAAAGGGATCTGCCATGTGTGGCCCAGTCGGCTCTCTGCAGGCTCCCTTGTTCTAATGTTCTTGAGTACTTTAACACACGTGGACAATTTGGACATGGATGCAGGACATGGGTAGAGAAAATTAATAGTACTGGGACAAATTCATGCCATTTTGGAGAAATATTACTGGTACCATTACTTTAGGAACACGTGGAATATTTCGGCATGGATGCAGGAAATGGGTGAGAAATGAATAGTACTGGGACTAAATGCATGCCATTTTGGAGAAAAAATAACCATTACTTTCAAAACACGTGGACAATTTGGTGATCAGCTGTAAAAAGTCGTTTATGTGTGCCGAAAAGTCGATGTTATTTGGAGATGTTGTCAGTGTGCTTTCTTAGTGTTCGATGGCGTTACGTGACTGTACGTGATGACTACAAGCTGTTCTCATAGTACACTGGCAACATCACTTTTCGTTGTGACGTCGCACGACTTTACCACAACATTTTGCGACTGAACAACAACGCCACACCGTAGTATACAAACTTGTAACTATTCATAATGACATACTACGATGAAAAGTCAGGTCACGAGACGCTACAAAATTTTAGCAGACCCCTTAAAATTTCGTAGCCTTCCACGAGATAACAAGAGACACTGTGACACGTGACGAGATGTAACGAAACGTATGGAGATTTCAACAAGAAACGTTTTTCTTGCCATGTCGTGGTCCAAGTCGTGAATGTATGACGGGGCTTTTAGTATGACGACTATGGCAGGTGAGTCACGCCATTTATTGTGTGAATCGCGCGCCGTGTTACAAAACAACAAGAAGAAGGAGGTCAAGTCGACGGAATGCTTTGTTTACAATCGGGACTGATTATTTTCGGTGTTATTTTTAGGTGAAATATTTTTTGTTTTTTGTTCAAGCTGTCGATAACGAAATTACTCCATGCGGGCTATAATGAAAACATATGGCGAGTCTATTGGTTCCTATTTTCTCTAATAAATTGTTTCTAATAGCGCTGCAGTAGTGTTGTTTAAGATTATCCAAACTTCCATCAGAAGTTGTAAACAGTTCTTCAGTAGAGCAATTAGATAGTATTTTCCCCACTCTGTAATGAGTGTAGTGCACTAAACAGTCTCTCTCCTTCCACTTCGAGTATCTCCCCGGAATGGACCGCAAGGTCTTTGAGATCCCGACTATTCCTTGTAACTCCCTCTCTCTCTCCCACAGTATCCACCCCACACGGACATCCACGGTAACGCTACACATCCTACATATACCGGATTAGTGCCATTCATCCATGCTACCGTCGCCGGGAGGCTTGGAAGATGGTACGTACAAATTATAACATCAATTAATATATAAATAAAAGCAAATAATATAGAACATAATATGCATTCAAATACACACACACACATTCTACCATTTCTGCCCATATATAGAAATATTTATTTATACAATAGTGTAGTCATAATTTTAATAATAAATAATACAAATACTACAGCTACTGTTAATAATACAAATTATAATAATATTATAAATGATAATAATGATAAACAAATTATTAATTATTTTCTACATATATGCATAGATACGAAGCCTCTATAATTTGCTACATACGAATGCAATAACGGTGACGAGCTACGGATTGCAAACTATTTATATTTCTTAACAAAGGAGCCTCAATCGAAAGTGTGTTAGTGTTATCCTGGTTGTGCAGCGATCTATGGATATTATTGTACTGCACATCGATATTTAGTATAGTAAACTTATAATTGCATCCAAATTTGTTTGTGAAATGCACTCTATCAACGAGATATCGACTACAGGAGCACACATTTGGCTCATTTCATCTCTTAGTTTATGAATATTCTGAATATATATTTAGTAATTGCAATAATAGACCCGTATTACTTAAGTAATTATTCTTGGAAATTTGTATACTTGTGGAGTTATTATTACGAAATAAAAAGACTGTCGAAATTAGCCTAGTCTTATTCTTCTTTTGTCTGTGATGGGTTGTTGGAAAAAGGAAAATGTATTAGGTATTGTGAAACTAATGAAAAAAAAATCCTATTCAATACTCTATCATTAAAAAAACTTTGGATCTGAATAGTTTTTGCAAGCTTTATGAAACAATACTAGGATAATTTAGAGTAATAATATGAAAGGCTGAAAACATTGTGGAAATTGACTAGAGGATGTTTGAAATTAATATTAATTTGCATTTTTCTTTTAATGCCGCAGCTGGGACAATTCCACCAATTTGTTTGTATATCCGTCATCACGAGCTGCATAAAACTACGTAAAATGGTGTTGATCATCTGTGTATATGGGTATTTAAATGAGACTCCCCTTAATCTGTTATATCCGTTTAGGAGTATAGCCTTGTGGGGATTGTGACCATTCTGACTGATCATCCTGTGACCGATTTAGTAGTGGTCATTCTAATTATTGTGACCGTTCTGATTGTGGCTGATCTGATTTTGACTGATCTGATTGTGGCCAATCTGATTGTAACTGATCTGATTGTGGTTGATCTGATTTTAACTGTTCTGATTGCGACCATTCTGTGTGATCATTCTGATCATGGCCAATCTGACTGTGACCATTGTGATTGTGACCATGCTGACTGTGGCTGATTTGATTGTGACTTCTGATTGTGACCATTCTGATTGTCAATTTTCTGATTGTGACCATGATGATTATGACCATGATGATTATGACTGTTCTGATTGTGACCATTCTGATTGTTACTGTTCTGATTGTTAGTGTTCTTACTGTGACCAGTCTGATTGTTACTGATCTGATTGTGACCATTCTGATTCGCTTTTCATAAAATAATCTCTCTTCCACACTCTTAAAAAATCAATGGTATAAAATAAGGTGAATCAAATCGATTCCGATATCAGACCAATTTATCATTATAGGTAGAGTCAACGAACTTGACAATAATCTTGACCTCTTACCTCTCTGTAACTCAAAAGGCCCTAGAGCAAACTGGCTGTAAATATCAACACCTATTTCCTGGTGGACTCTATACAAATGATAGAAACGTCCGCCCGATCACTTTCATTAATTTCAAGTAATAAGAAGTTAAGGGGTCAAGATTATTGTCAAGTTCGCTGGCGCTACCTATAGCAATATACGTTTAACCCTTTGAGCACGATGACCCCCTCATCAACTTTGATTCTGGCTAAAATTAAACTATTCTATGCAGTTTAAGAAAGACCTGTTATTCAGAGGGTATATTGAGATCGTATTTACCCCTTTGAGTCCTACCGGTCGAGTATAAGCTAAAGAAAATCGTTTAATAGTGACCAGACTATGATGAAAATTATGTCATCGTGTCAAAAGGTTAAAGAAGGTATAAAAGGGTAATTAAGGTGTTCGTAACAATCTACCCTATTAAAGGTAAATTAGTAGTGGACAAACTATAGAAAAGTAAATCAGTATCAATATACCCAAAGATTATATATACCTTTTTATGTCCTCGGTTATATACCGGTACACGTTTAATTATGTCATCGAGCTGAAGGGGTTAATATGGTATAGTATTGTGAACACTTTATAAGGAAGTTGGAGCCATAAACATCGACATAGACAGAATTCAATAATGATGTAGGTTTATCATGAATAGAAAGCATGAAGAATTTGGTTTTACAGTATGTATTTATATAATTGTATGTACTACGACCGCGTTTTAGGAGGACATTCTGCTTATTATCGATGTGTACAGCTCCAACATCCATACAGCATCAAACTCACAAGTGGTCAATTACCCTTTGCATACCTTCTTTAACCCTTTCAGCACCATGACGTAATGTTTATCACATTCTGGTTACTATTAGGCGATTTTCTTAAGGTTATAATCTACTTCTAAAACACAAACTGGTACATATGATCTTAATTAACCCTCTGAATAACATTGGTCCTTCTTACGCTGCATGAAATTGTGTAATTATAAATAAAGCCAGAATCAAAGGTAGAGGCGATATAGTGCTGAAGAATTTTAGTTTGCTCCCTAGACCTCCATCAGAAAGGCCCCTAAAGACCCACCCTCCTTCGAGATTAATGCATAATTCATTTCGGTAAAAAAAAAAAATCCTGGCCGAAGACTGGTTTCTCCTAAAATACAGGCTCGCTATCGCTCCTCAGGAAATAAATTGACACCTAAATTGCACGAAAGGTCTTAAAATGGGGTGGAAGGGTCTTAAAATCGCCAATCTAATGGAGTGAACGTCTTAAGGGTATAGCATTTTGGGACCGAAAAATCGATCATTACCGAAAATGAGAAATGTGTCTCATAAAATTCCTCCACATGATGGCAACCATTCCCTAAGTTTGTTTTACTCTATGTGTATCTATACCATAATTATATAGGCTTGGAATTAATTAAATCCACTGCCCGAACACGTGTGTGACACTAACATGTAAACAAACCTGTCATACACTGCTTTTTCCCCCTTATTTCCTGATTCTATTCTATTCCATTTTTTTATTTTTTATTTTTGCTTTAGAAAGCGATATCTGGCAGCTCAACTTCATTGCTGTTCAGGTTAAAGCCAAGATCAATTGATCACACACTATATAAGGTAACAACTTGATACAGACTGTAGTACAGCGCTGACAAACTTTGATGCGTGTTTTCTCGAAACTAAGTTTTTCATTATTTAAACTGATATAACTCCATTATTTCTTGTCGGAATTCAATGCAAAAGGTCTCATTATAAAGGGGACACGTTAAAGAAGAAAATTATGCATAGATAACCTCCTGTGGCACTCTTAACTTGCATGGCATGTATTTCAAAAATGAAAAATAATAACAAAAATAGCTCTTTAATAAAAAATTCACACTGGCAAAAAACTTTTCTAAAAAAATAATATCTTTCTTTGAATGTAAATAATCAGACAAACAAATATGAGCCACATGCTGGAAAGGATAGTTGCAAAATAATATATAAAAAATCAGTGAAAAAAATTAGTGAATTGTTTAAAAATTCATATAAAACAAATATAAACGGATTACCATGAAATTCACTGTGTGCTGTATATGTGCTGCCCTTCATAATTTGTAAAAGTTTTGAACAGATATTCCAACATTTAAATTGTCTTGAATGAACGGTGTACCTAAGCCCTCCGTAATATTATACTACTACTCTGTGTTCCAGTTACGAGATTGTGGATCATGTGTATGGTGGCGGACCTCTCCCCAATGGTACTTGGACTCCCGGGGCCTATAGAATGATTTATAGAAGGGTCAGTTAATTAGAATATGAATAACATAAAAATAAAAAAGAATATGATAAAATTAATATAATGTAATAAGACTATAAGACTAGCATATGAATAAGAATAAAATACACGAGCCTACCCCCGAATATGCCAAAAATAAAAAGGTAGATTGCAAGATTGAGAGCAGTGAGGATTATACACGATTTTGGTCCCAACTTACCCCAATTATGCAATCTTTCAATTTATTTTTGGCAAAATCGGGGACAGTTGGGACCAAAAATCAAGTATGTGTATAAGGGGTTTTAGTCTATAATTTTTTTTTTTATTATATTCTAATTTTATTCTTCTTCTATTCTTATCATATTAGTTTATTAATTTTTCCTTATATAATATGTCCTGTTCTGTTTTATTCTTATCATATTCTTATATTATTGTATTTCTTTTGTTCCAATACCTGGACTTTTTGGGCCTATAGAATGGTTTACAGAAGGGTGAGTTTACTATAGCCCCAAGGACAGAGTTCTACCGGTTGGAACTCGCCTAGCAATAAGCCCTTGGGCAAACAGAGGGACACTTGTGTTACAGTGGTGATCATGACTATTGGTTTATCAGCAGTAACAAGGGTCGAGTTTGGTGTTAGGAGAGAACATGGTGCAAGGATCGTAGGGGCAGGGTAAGGTGTGCGAGGGAGGAAATGTACAACTCCTTGGCGAGGAGTACTTTCTGGGCGTCACCTGTTATGTCACAGGGTTTCTCGGGGTCTGAGGGTGTAGGCCCAGCTGACCGGCCGACAGTGGGGGTCTGAGTGTCATCAAGGGAGGGGGGGTGGATGTCTTTGGAGTCGGGTGGGGGGGCGTTCTGGGTGGTTTGAAGCTTATGGAAGGTCACCTGTCGGGCACCTCAATCGAGGAGCACCTCGTAACCAGCTAATATGTCCCACCCCAGATAGCCATCAAAGTTACGAAGGGGGCATGTCCATGACTGTAAATGCGGCATAGACAGTGCCAGCCCTAAGCTCGAGTGGTAGGATCTGGGTGCTGGTACTGAAAAAGGGTCACCAATGGCCCCCAATAATTGGGTGAGTGCTGGCTCAAGGGGCTCAAGCACCACTTGGTGCTGGTAATGATAATCATAGGGTAGGCAACCTCAGGTGGTCCCAGTGTCCATAAGTAACTGGAGGCTTGTTCCTAACATTGAATAAAAGGGAGGGGGGGGGGGGGTCTTAGATAAAAGTCCTTCGGTGTGAGATATTGACAGCTAAAGGGCCCGCGGCCTCCTCAATGGTAGTAGTTGACCTTTCATGGTGGTCTGCTCTCTATATTATATATTTTGGGGATTTGTGTTTTGTTTTATAATTACATGGTGCAAAAGGCCAATGAGCTCGGTGATATCTGAGTTGTCTTCTTTGTCATCAGAATTTTAACTTTCGGTTTGGGGTTGTTGTTGTTGTTGTTGCTGTTCCCCAAGCTGCCTGGCCGAACAGCCCCAAGGCCCCAAGCAAGGCCAAGGCCACAACCGAGCGCCCCCCACAGAACCCCCCCTGCCGACCACAATAAACCTGAGTGACCGAAGCCACTCCATGGCGGGGAGCTGAGGAGGGTGAGGAAACACCCGGAAAGCCAAAGCACCACCCAGGGCCCTGTGCCCCTCAGCAATTATGAAGAGAAAGTTGAGGGGCAAAGGAAAAATGTGATGCTTTGGCTTCCAATCTTGGTAGATTGGGAGGTCAATCCACGGAAGAGACGCCGTCACTTGAGATCTAGAAAACATACAAGTAAAAGGAACAGTCAGAGTAAGCTATGGGTATGGCAGAGATCGCTCAGTTCTCACTCTGATAGACCAGCCCATTACCACATCGGTTTGGGGTTCTGGGTATTTATTGGGGGCCAAGACAATACGTCTGATGGGGGTGGTGGTGGCGGGGATACTGGCCATGTAGGCTTTGAGGGTGTTTGAATCTTGGTCAAGGGTAGCGCGGTCTTTCCCCATGAAGTACACTCGGATATGAGGGGGAACACAGGAAATGATTGATGCCCAGACTAATTTATTAAGGGCGGTCTGATCTAGATTGGGGCAGGCTATCATATATAGGCCTAGTCTGAAGGACTTTATTCTGAATGTATCTAAGTCATTATCTAGTGTGAGTTTTCTGATTCTAGCTTCGGCTTCGTCCTGGGATATTGCGAAACCAAATGTTGTTAGGATTATCTTTTTCATGTCGTCCTATTTTGCCTCTTCATAAATTGACCTGATTACTCTTTGGGCATGGACCCCTAAGAAGGAGTCGGCAAGAGCTACCTTTTGTTTGTCAGTGATGTCAGTTATTGTGTTAACCCGCACCTCGAGGAGCTGGATCTATGCACCTATCTCCTATGCGGTGGGGTCGAAGTAAACGTGTTGGAGGTTCGCGACGGATACCATTATGTATAGGCCTACTCTAACTCGTGTTTTGTCCCAAAACTATGTATATTGTATAGATACAATGTCTGGATACCAAGCTGAAACCACCACTTGCCAACAATGTTATGCATGTATTTTAAGGCTAGGGTCTACTGCATGCTTAACTCGATCACACAACACAAATGGTAACATAAATATACAAGTTTTATTTACAAAAAAGTCGGGGAACAGTATTATACAAAACACAAAAATTAGCAATAAAAATATACAATATAGAACATAAGATTGCAGGAAACTGCATAAGGCCATGCTGCCCACACAAGGAAGCACCCATTCACACCCAGCCAATATCATCCATATGGGAATACAACTTACTCTTAAAGCTTTCAACTGTTCCTGAGCTAGGACATAAGAACATAAGATCGCGGGAAACTGCATAAGGCCATGCGGCCCACATAAGGCAGTTCCCATTCACACCCAACACATATCATCCATAATGATATGGGAATCCAACTTACGCTTGAAGCTTTCAACTGCTCCTGAGCTAATCACTGTTCTGGGCAGTCCATTCCACATGTTAACAACTCTATTCCCAAACCAGTGCTTTCCTATATTTTTCCTAAATCTAAACTTATCTAACTTGAAACCATTTGAGCGGGTTATGTTGCCATTCTTTAGCTTTAATACCTCATCTATATCACCCTTATTTATACCTTTTATCCATTTAAATACCTCTATCACTCTCCCCTACATCTTCGTCTTTCTAGTAAGTGCAAGCCTAAGGCCTCTCCTAAGACCTCTCCTCATAGGATAAGTTTCTAATAGTATGTATAATTTTCGTCATTCTTCTTTGGACTATCTCTAAAGGGTCGATATCCATTTTGTAATAAGGGCACCAAAATTGGACAGCATAGTCTAAATGGGGTCTTACTAGTGCTAAGTATAGTTTTAAGAAAACTTCAGCAGTCCTGTTGCTAACACTCCTAGATATGAATCCTAGAACTCTATTTGCCCTGTCCCTAACACTTATACATTGTATTCTGGGTTTCAGATCATTACTAACGAGCACCCCCAGATCCTTCTCACACTCTGAGTTATCCAATTCTACATTGTCTAGTTTGTATTTCGCTTCTGAATTACGATTTCCAATCCTTAATATCTTACATTTGTCTACATTGAAACTCAGCTGCCAATTTATGGACCACTCGTGCAAATGATCAAAATCCTTTTGAAGACATCCCCTGCCGCTAGCTGACTCTATTATTCTACCCATTTTAGTATTATCAGTAAATTTACTGATCCTACTCTTTATGCCTGAGTCAAGATCATTTATGTAGATAATGAACAGAAAGGGCCCCAAAATCGACCCTTGGGGGACCCCACTTTTAACTAATCCCCAGTCCGATTTTACACCATTGATACTAACTCTCTGCTTCCAACCAATCAGCATATAGTACCCTTAACCCGCGGGACGCAAAATTGAGGTAGGGAAAAGTGCCCAAAACGGGTAATTTCTACCCTTCGATTCTGATAGAATTTGTTATATTTACTATATAAAGCATCATTTGTTCTCCATGTGCATATTTTTTATTTATATGATAAACATATGAACCTTGAAAAGTAATAAAAGAATTGTGAATAGCAATTGGGTGGTGGAAAACGTATATTTTCGCCGCTCGCTCTTATTTCGGGTCGGCCAGGCTAGACATATATCTTCCCTCTCCAACGTCTAACACGCAACAGAGCGGTTCGAGAGAGATTTCACACTTCTAGAGGGTCTCTAAATGACTCGACCGTGCCTCCCAGCTTGGCTGACGATAATTTGTGCGGAAAATAACCGATAAATTAGGGAAATAAGAGGAAAAATTGCCGATAATTGAGGAGGGGGGAAAAGGTGGGGAAGGAGTTGAAGGGGGAGTTGAGACACATGTGGATGAATGATAGGAAGTACTAGAGGGGAATTATCTCACCTAATCACATATTCCTATGTTTTGAGAGCCCCTGGGGCATTTTGGATTTTTTGTTGTTATGGTCTTGCTTCCGTGAGGCCTATCATGTTCGCTATAGTGACCCTTCCGTGAGGCTTATTGCGCTTCTCAAGTTAAGTATAGATGTATAATGCTGGGCCCTTAGGTCCAGTCAATATCATTAACTCGTTCACCTTGCAAGTACTTAATCCTTCAATATAAGCAAGCATTCAATCTCTCAATGTAAGCAAGTGTTTAATCTTTCATTATAAGCAAATGTTTAACCGTTCAATAAAAGTAAGTGTTTAATCTCTCAATATGAGCAACAAACGAAACTCAGGTACATAATTAAGAACAGCTAATGATCCTTTCGAGGCAACAGTAAAAGACTCCTATTCAATCGGTAATTTATTCTCTCATGAATTATTATGCAATAAGGTGTTTGTGTTCCAAGGAATTGTGTTCGTTAATTTATCTGAGCCTGTACGCCTGGATGGGTCGGTCTAACCTGAACAGTTTATATATTAAGTCTAGGTTCTCATTTGATGCAAGGTCTCTCTTAATATCCGTAACTTGGGCTTGACAGATCCTGACTTGACTCCATTTATATTAGGCAGAGCTAAGCTCGGGGATTAAGCTAATTAACTTCCTAGTGACTAGCTCATCAATCTCGTCTCCCAGTAGAAAGCAAGTTCTCTAGCTAACTAAATTTCTAGATTTTAGTTCTACAAGACTTTGTTGGTTAGACAGGGAGTCAGTTAACTAATAATTTTAATGACTTTCTAAGAGCTAAGCTGGAGTTTAAATATGAAAAAAGCTTTCAATTATTTGAGCAATGACTCCCCGGTGAAACGCACCGAGTCTTATCCAGGTTGTCTATCAGTACTTCTAGAAGTACTCTATCGACCATATAACAGCCCCGTAGTTTCTATATAGTTGTCTGGTGACAGGGCTGGTCCTCCTGGGCCAGGGCATCTCGGCAGCTGATCACCTCGTCGTTGGCTGTACCTTCGTCACTATCTCAAAGCAGGGGTCACACTCAAGGGCGTGGTGGAAGACCTCTCTCAAAGACGTCGTCAGGGATGGCTTCAATAATATGGGGTGAGTGCCTCGGTTGCCTGCCTGGTCTCCTCTTCTAGAACTCAGGGTAGTTCTGTGTACCAATGTGTGGTTAGCTTCCTTGAAGTATGAGTCAGGGGCACCAAGAGTGTGACGCTGAATTATGTCTGCAGTTCCTAAAGTTCCGGGCAATTGGTAATTGTGGGAAGTGGCAGAGGAAGGCTCGAGGGTAGTCTATAATATTCGTCACTCTCTTTTAGAGCTTCCATCAACGCCAGCTAGCTGGTATACTGCTGAAGGTGAGGGTTTTGGCTGCAGGGAGATGAGGGAGACTGAGTCCTTAGGGACAGCGGCTACAAGCGTGTGTCGAGGAGTTGGTGCTGGGGTATAATAAGGCTGACTAGAAGATCGCTGTGTTTTCTGCCAGCCAATCACAGGGCTTCTAGGTTTGCCTATCCAGGATCCTGATTCTTGGTGAAGCTTGGAGGATCCCTTGTGACCATGTTTCCCTTCTTCTTTGAGGTTGAGCCTCCCAATGGGGTGATAGGCCAAGCGAACGTCACGGCCAATCCTGAAGCCAGCCACCTGTGACATCATGTCTTGTAGCGCCCGTCCTCAGCTAATGGGGGAGCTTGTTGGTAGGTGAAGCTTCGTCCACTCACTGGCATTGACGGAGGAGGAATCTTGGTCACCTATCTCGACAAGGGCGGTAGTGGGGGGCTTGGGGATTCTCATCTTCTTTAGGCTCAAGGTGGGTTTGTCTGCTCCATCCTTCCGAGGCTGTTTGTCATTCTTGGGCAATTTCCTAAAACCTATTTTTGTTTTCTCTCATTTTCTTTTCTTTTGTATTCAATAAATACATTTTGAAAGTTATTTTATGGTATGGGAGGGGTCAAGACATTCAAATATTTGTTATATAAATTCAATGACAAGATTTGATTGACTTCAGGATAGCTTCGAACATAAAAGGCCACGATTCATGTTCTAGAGTGCACAGTCAGTCATTTATTGTGAAAAAGGAAATGGTCAATACCGTTTATACATCTTTGTAATGCCCTTTTTACACATGAACTCAACGCTGCCAATGATATATATATATACATATATATATATATATATATATATATATATATATATATATATATATATATATATATATATATATATATATATATATATATATATATATATATATATATATATATATATATATATATATATATACTGTATATATATATATATATATATATATATATATATATATATATATATATATATATATACAGTATATATATATATATTTCGTTTTCTTTATTTTTGTTATATAGGAACTGGACGCTGCCGGTATTGTGTCGTTGACTCATGAGAGGCTGGTGGCTGGGGAGTTCACCACTATGTACATGATGGAAGAGGTTTCTGCGTCGTACGTGAGGCCAAAGATACAGTCGGACATCAAGGGGTTCATCAAGCCCTTCTCTCTTGAGGTATCAACACTTTATTAGTAACCCACGGTGTTCAGTAGTTTTGACATATATTTATAGTTGTTTTACTTATAGAGTAGTAAATAGCTTTATAGTAGTAGATAGTAGTATAATAGTAGTGGCATAGTAGTAGATAGTAGTATAATAGTAGTGGCATAGTAGTAGATAGTAGTATAATAGTAGTGGCATAGTAGTGTTATAGTAGTAGATAGTAGTATAATATTAGTGGCATAGTAGTGTTATAGTAGTAGATAGTGTTATAGTAGTAGATAGTAGTATAATAGTAGTATAATAGTAGTGTTATAGTAGTCGATAGTGTTATAGTACTAGATAGTGGTATAATAGTAGTGGCATAGTAGTAGTGTTATAGTGGTAGATAGTGATATAGTTCAGTTCAGTTCAGTTCAGTTTATTTCATAATATACATTACACAATAGCATTTAACTGTATTAAAATCATAAAAATGTAGCACGATATTGTATTTATCTGCAAAAAGCTTATACATATAAGAGTAGAAATATCCTTCCTGTAAATATGGAAGATTTAGAGAAATAATTGAGCATCTAGAGTGCTTAATTCTAAAATAGTATCGAACTTGTGTAAGTGCAAGGTGATGGGGAAGCAGTAATAGACCACACTCCTCTGCCGCACCATGACTACTGCCATAGGATGGTGCCCCGCTCATACGCCGAAAAGAATTAGAAAGGGCAACCTGAAACACTTTTAAAAAAATTTATCTAAATGGTGTTTCATTATTCCATAAAGAAAGTCCATACTCTGACATACAATAAGAATTAAATAGAAACACAAAAGTATCAGTGTTTACATGTTTAAAATTCCGTAAAATTGTGTTAAAACTTGAGTAAAACGTATTAAGTTTGAATTCAATGTCGCCTTTATCCTGCAAATCAGAAAGTGCAATAGTAGTAGATAGTGTTATAATAGTAGATAGTGTTATAGTAGTAGCTAGTGTTATAGTAGTAGCTAGTTTTATAGTAGTAGATAGTGGTATAGTAGTAGATAGTGTTATAGTAGTAGCTAGTGCTATAGTAGTAGATAGTGCTATAGTAGTAGATAGTGTTATAGTAGTAACTAGTGTTACGATATTTTTTTTTTTTTATGTGATTGGGGAAGACAAATAGCAGAACTGCCTGTATCGAGTGCTTCCCCCATAGTTGAAAGAGTGACAGGGCCAAAATCAAGGGACGCTCGAGCCAAAATGCCTGGACACACGGAGTTTGGAGCATCTTAAGTCATAAGAGGAGGGAGACTGATTCTTGGAGAGAGTTCCAGAGCTCAGCTGTTGAACAGAAGAAAGTCTGAGAGTAATTTTTCACTCTTGGGTTGGAGAGTTGCACAGAGTAGGGGTGGGATTGTGTTGCAAGATGGGTACCACGTACCCTACGTAGAGGAGTTGGTATACACAGGGAGAGCTCTGAGGAGCACTGATTATTGTAGTAGCGATAGAATAGCAAGAGAGATGCAACATTGCAGCAAAGAGAGAAAGTTTGCAGAGAGTTGGTGAGTGGGTGGGAATTAATGATACGACAGGCCTTCCTTTTTACTTTGTCTAGGAGTGTGGTGTGAGAGGATCCTCCCCACACATGTGAACAATACACAATACAAGGATGCACTGTGCCCCTGTGCAGAGCAAGAAGCTGTGCAGGGGTAAAAATCCCTTGAGGCGGTTGAGCACACTCAGCTTCTGGGAGGCTGCTTTAGCAAGACTGGTAATATGGTCCTTCGAGAAGAAAGAGAGACACCAAGAATATTGAGAGAAGATGAAGGATTGATTTTTGTATTGTTAAAGAATAAGGGATAGTCCGCTGGGAGTTCCAGACGGGTAGATAGATGGAGAAATTGGGTTTGGAAGCATTAAAAGCAACAAGGTTTTCTCTGCCCCAATTGGAAATAGTAGCTAGATCAGAAGATAAGTGGTGTATGGCTTCATTACGTTTGTCTTTGAGGGATTGCTGGCTGGGATATTCTGGAAAATTAATTGAGTAGTGTATGGTAGAGTCATCTGCGTATGAATGGATGGAACTGGAGGTACAGTTGAGAAGATCATTTATGAAAATTAGAAAGAGAATAGGAGATAGGACAGAGCCCTGAGGAACACCGGAGTTGATAGGATGAGGAAGTGAGCGATGGCCGTCCACAACCACAGCTATGGAACGGCCGAAAAGGGACAGATGGAGGGATAGAAACCGAAGGAGGGTAGTTTAGAAATTAAAGATTTGTGCCAGACTCTATCGAAGGCCTTTGATGTGTCTAGTGCAATAGAAAAGGTCTCACCGAAGTCCCGAAAGCAGGATGACCAAGAGTTAGTAAGATATGAGAGAAGATCACCAGTAGAGCGACCTTTGAGGAAGCCATATTGGCGATCTGAGAATAGATTATGAGAAGAGAAATGCTTAAGAAATTTGGAGGCAAGAATAGTTTGAAAAACTTTAGAGATACAAGAGATGCGAGCAATTGGACGGTAGTTGGAGGGTTGAGAGCGGTCACCCTTCTTTGAGACAGGTTGAATGAGAGCAAACTTCCAGCATGAAGGGAAGACGTTAGAGGAGAGACATAGACGAAAGAGTTTGCCTAGGCTGAGTGTCAGCACGGAAGCACAGTTTTTTAGTACAACAGGAGGAACAACGTCCTGACCGTACTCCTTCTTAGTATTAAGGCCAGAGAGGGTAGAAAGTACATCTTTAGAAGAGATTAGGCTATTAGGCATAAGTAGGGGAGAGGCGGGTGGGGAAGGAGGAATAGCACCGGAATCATCTAAGGTGGAGTTTCTAGCAAAAGTTTGAGCGAAGAGTTCAGCTTTGTCAGAGGAAGAAGTGATGGTTGTGCCATCAGAGTGGGAAAGGCGAGGAAGAAAAATTGTTGGAGAGGTTTTTGGCTAGATGCCACAAAGCTTGGGAAGAGCTAGAGTTGGATAGTTCAGCGCATTTATTATTGATGAAAGAGTGCTTGGCAAGTCGAAGAACAGATTTGGCTTGATTCCGGGCAGAAACATAGGAAGAATGAGATTCCTGAGTTTTAAGGCGTCGGTACTGTTTGAATGCTTCCGATTTGTTGCAGACAGCAGTAGAACAAACGTGAGTAAACCAAGATTTGTTTGCATTAGACTGAGAGAAATAAATGGAATGTATGCTTCCATGCCCGATAGGATTACCTCGGTAATGGTTTCATCACTCTGCGAGGGTCCTCGGCCACGGAAGCAAAAGTTATTCCATGGGAAATCAAAGAAGTACTGCCGGAGAGCCTCCCAGTCAGCAGCGCCAAAGTGCCACAAGCGCCGCCGGCTAGGAGGATCGAGTGGCTGTATTGAAGAGATAGGACAGGTGACAGAGATAAGTTTATGGTTGGAGGAGCCCAAAGGAGAGAAAAGATCAACAGTATTATAAAAAGGGTTAGAAGTTAGAAACAAGTCAAAAAAGTTGGGCCGATCTCCGAGGCGATCCGGGATACGGGTGAGTTGCTGAACTAACTGCTCTAGGTCATTTAGGATAGAAAAGACGTAGGCTTGTTCACTAGGTTGATCAGTAGTGTGAGAGGAGAGCCATTGGCGGTGGTGAACGTTGAAATATCCTAAGATGGAGATTTCTAAGAAAGGAGAAATGGATAGAATGTATTTCACTGTAGAGTTTAGATAGTCAAAGAATTTGGGAAAGTCGGTAGAGTGAGGGGAAAGATAGACAACACAGAAATATTTAGTAAGAGAATGACAGGAAAGTTTGAGCCATAAAGTTGAGAATTCAGAGGAATCGAAATCGGGAACACGAGAGCAAGTGGGTTTGTTGTGCATGTATGCACAACATCCGCCTTTAGCTCTGAAACTAGGATAGAGAAAGTAGGAGGATACAGAGAAGGGGCTGCTGGCAGTTGCTTCAGACACCTGAGTTTCGGTGAGGAAAAGAAGATCAGGTTTGTAGGAGGAGAGATGGTGTTCAACAGAGGGAAAATTAGAGGAAAGTCCGCAAATGTTGCAAAAGTTAATAGAAAGAGTAACAGAGTAACAGTGTTATAGTAGTAGATCGTGTTATAGTAGTAGATAGTGTTATAATAGTAGTACCATAGTAGAAGATAGTTCACTGTTAGCTACAGTGATAGTGTAGTAGATAGTAGTTATGGTAGTAGATAGTGTTAGAGTAGTAGATAGAGTAGGAGATAGTGTTAAAGTACCAGATAGTAGTTAGAGTAGCAGATAGTGTTAGAGTAATAGATAGTAGTTAGAGTAGTACATAGTATAAGACGGGTGTTACAGTTGACTAAGAAGTACAGCCAACAAACTTTCCACCTGGCCCAGTGCTTGTTGTATTTTTTCTATTTTAGTTATTTTAAGTAGATTAGTGGTTAACAAAATACACAGCCATAACCTACACATGGTTTTCTTATTCCTGCATTTTTGTGTTCCTCATTACTTCTCTGCTCTCAATATTCTAGGTGTATCTTTCTCATCCGACCTTTCATGGAAAGATCAAATTACCACTCTTGCTAAAACAGCTTCCCAAAAGTTAGATGTGCTCAACCGTCTCCGTGGGTTCTTCACCCCCGCACAGCTTCTTGCTCTGTATCGGGGCACAGTGCGCCTCTGTATTGAGTATTGTTTTAGACTTGGATGAACTTCTGGGCACACAGGTGAAGCTTAGGGTGTGTGAGTGAACTGTGGGTTGCTTGGGTGTGCTTTGGGCCACGCGACTGTATTAGCAAATGCTTTGGCGAATAAGCAAACTTTTAGGCACATGGGCGAACTTTGGGCTGTGCAGCCACATGACTGAACTTTGTACTCTGTAAAATATATATATATATACTGTATATATATATACAGTATATATGCTGTAAAATAAATATATTATATATATATATATATATATATATATAGATATATATATATATATATATATATATATATATATATATATATATATATATATATATATATATATATATATATATATATATATATATATATATATATATATATATATATATATATATATACAATGGCATGGAAGATATTTAATGTGTCAATAATTATGTACCCTCAAAGGTATATTGCTGGTAATACAACTATGTAATAGGATAGAAAGTAAATCACAATCAATGTATCATATTTCATACCCAAATTTGTTTACAGTATATTATTTGATATTAGCCTATGCTGTTATTCTATATTCTTATATTACATTATGTCCTTTCAGGTGTGGGTGACGGTATTGCTGACCTTCCTATATGTACTGCTGGCTCTCATGGTGCTCAGGTACATTGAACAATTAGTCACTACAACACACCAATCAACGAACTCTACACAAGCCAGGTGAGAGGTCTAGGAAGTACACATTTATGGGGTTTAAAAGGTTTGAAAAAGGTATAGCAAGTGCCCATTATATTATTCTGTTATAAAGGTATATTGTTGGTAATATGTGGAGATTGTAGACACCAATCAAGAAGGGCAATACCCAGGGGAGGCCTCATAGGCATGTGATAAGGAGTTGCTGGAACTCCTGTTTCATTTTTCTGGCTTCCCTCACTGTTTCTGTTTGTATCTCACCTACACAGAGAGTTATCCAACTACCTCTCACAAACACCTCCTACTCCTATCCATTTCACTATCCAAAACAAGCACACCAATCGTCTTTCAAATACTGTACACCAACAAAAATATAATGATTAATTTGGCTCTTCCACTTTCAACGTTGGGAGGACACTTGTTACAGGCAGCTTTGCTTTTTGTCTCCTTCATACACATATACAAAAAATAATACTGGACTTAACCCCAAAATTACTCTCATGGTAACTTTGAGGGGTACAGACCTCAAATAATTAAAATATCATCAGAATCAAATTACCAAACAGACCCAAATATACCCAATTAATATATCTACCCTTTTCATACCTTAGATTATTTCAGTGTATAGCTATCACGATATGACAGGTTATACAATAACTGTAAACTCAGGCAATACAAGGTATTATTATATATATTAAAACAATCATTGACACCAAACCAACAATCAACAGACACCACACATCCCTAGTTGAGGTACTATACTAAAAGAATATGTACAGTACAGTATATGGAAAGAGTATAATTATAGTTTCACTTAATATACCATTATTAAATTATATATATATATATACTGTATATATACCGGTATATATATACTCGTTAAATATTAGGATAGACATATAATTGTTATGTGTATGTCATTGACCTGCATACCCTTTACATATGGAATAGACACTGCCCTATCGAAGTACTCCCAATAGCCTAGGCTCAAAGGAGAAAAAGATAGTTCAGGTTGTTTGTACAGGGGTAGATTTATAGGATTGGACTGCTTGATGTCATTGGCAGCTCGCTACTTGTGTTACCTGTGGGTACTTGTAGGGGAAAGAGGAGTGTGTGGTAATCACCAGGGGATATGTCTTCTAAGCGTAGTAGGGAAGATGTACGGTACAGTAGGGTAGTGATCGAGAGAGTGAGAGCGAGAATGAAGAAATGGGTAGGTGAAAAGCAGGGCGGGATTAGGAAGGGAAGAGGATGTGTAGACCAGATTTTTGCATTGAAATGTGTTCTGGAGAAGGCACAAAAGCTGTATGCTGCTTTTATGGACTTGGAGAAGGCTTATGACGGAGATGATAGAGAAGGTCTGTGGAAAGTACTGAGAATAAACGGAGTAGATGGCAAGTTGCTGAAAGCAATGAAGAGCATGTATGAGTGTGAAAATGTGTCAGTATGTGTGGAGAATAAACAGAGCAATTTCTTTGATCTGAATGTTGGGTTAAAGCAAGGGTGTGTGGTGTCACCATGGTTGTTTAATATACTGTATATATGGATGGAGTCATGAAATAAATGCAAGGGAGAGCAGTGGATGTTGGTGCACTGCTGATAAGGCAAGGAAAGGAGTGGAAGTTACTTGTACTGCTGTTTGCCGATGAGGTTGTAGGAACGCTGAAAGCAGTAACAAGAAATAGGGTGGTCAGCATGGAAGTAAAGAAGTCCTTGCATGACAGTGTGGTAATCCCGATATTGACTTACGGGAGCGAAACATGGACGTTGGAGAGACACAAACCAAGAGTGAGAGGGATGGAAATGAGTTACTTGAGACTTGCGTGCAGAGTTACATGGAGGGATAGACAGATGAATGAGGAAGCATGTGAGAAGTGTGGTGTGGATGTAGAGGTGTTGGAAAGTGAAAAGGAACACTTTGAGATGGTTCGGCCATGTGGAACGTATGGGAAGCGAGTGAATAACTAAGAGAGAGAGGTAAACCGAGAGAGGTGGAAGGATGGAATTAAAAAGTATATGCGTGAAAGCGGTGCTGGATGGAAGGAGAGGCGTCGACTGACTGAGGACAGAGGTGCCTAGGGGTGTTTCGTTCGTGGCCACACCTTCGGGGATCACGGCGTCCGGCAATAGATATATAGATAGACCTGTAGGCCAGCCACCACGCCGAAGACCTCTACCCCGTGTATGGGACCACACCAGTACTCTGGGACCTGTCCATCTACCAGCAAGAATTTGATGAGGGACCAGGAACTAAGAAGAAAGTGTTAAATTATTAGAGGCTGTTAATTCTGCCGATCTCTCTTCCAATTTGATTAGGCCTCAATTGTAGAGGACCAATATGCATGCCTATGCTATACATCTGTTTAATATTTCATACCAAATTCATTAAGGGGTTAATTTTATATGTAATATAATTCAGTGCTAGATCACACATACAAAAATGGATACATGTAAAATCAAATTACCGAAGTGACACCTTTTCCTTCTTTCTTTTAATGACCCCTTTAAAATTTTCTTTTTCTATAAAAGACTAATACCTTTAACCGTGTGTGCACGACCAAGATTACTGAAGACTACGTTTTTTAGTTCTTACTTATATGATATGCTAGTAAAGTGTATAACTTTAAACTATTGTGTTCACCGAGTATCCCATTTGTTTAATATATTGTTTTGCTAATTCTGAGGAGCTCGCTATCTTTGTATTTTTGCATCATGTGATTTGGTTCTTGTGCGCCTGTAACCATTAATCCTTACTGTACCAGCGACGGCAAATCGCCGTCAGTAATAAAGTCATTCGTCAGTACCAGCGACGGAAGATCACCGTCAGTACTATGCGGTAGTTGTAACTGCTGGTATCGAGCGGTACCAGGTTTTGTGACTTGTACGCACTGTTTTGAGACCTTGGCAACATTTCTCAGCTTATATTCAAGGTCTCGTAGCCTAACTGGCTCAGTATTCCTCCAACTTTTGAAGTGGAATGGTATTCTCTCTCGACTCTGAAGCCATTTGGGCCTCATTGCCTGGTACTGGAGAGTACATTTATGGTAATACCCTCTGGTACAGTAGGGGTTAACTATAAACCATATTATTTTCTTTCATATTAATTAATAAGTGTTTAATATTATTCTGTGGTGTCAATGTCCTATTGCATGCATATATTTATATCTTGCGGTAGTTTCATTCATTGCCAATAAATCTATAAATCCGTGTCTCACAAACCCAGTAAAAAACCTGGTAAAACACTCTCCTTATATTGTCCTTTGTCAGGTCAGGTGAAAGTATTGAGGGATAAGCCTTTAAAACAGCACCTCGTAGCTACATTCTACTTTTTCCTATTTTTCTGAAGAGTGTAGAGAGAGGGGGGGGGGGGGTAAAGGGATGTTGGAAAGAGAGGAAGCTGTTTGAGTGGCTTTGTTATGCGTGTTATTAGTCTGTATACGTCGTTGAGGTGTCCCCTGACTGGGTGCGATCATGTGGAACATGCTAGGAAGTACTACCGGTACCACACCAACTAAATGTCCGCCTTGGCTGGGATCGAACCCAGGTCAAGCAGATTCACACGTGAGCGTGCTCTCCACTCGACCGCCGCTTCCTCTCAGTGCTGTGAAGGATGTGAAGCAGATCACCACCACCACCACTACCAACACCAGCCAGGCTGTAACTCCCCTTATGTTGTCCTTTGTTTCCTCTCAGTACTGTGAAGGATATGAAGCAGACCACCGCCACCACCACCATCAGTCAGGCTGTAACTCCCCTTATGTTGTCCTTTGTTTCCTCTCAGTACTGTGAAGGATATGAAGCAGACCACCACCACCACCAGTCAGGCTGTAACTCCCCTTATGTTGTCCTTTGTTTCTTCTCAGTACTGTGAAGGATATGAAGCAGACCACCACCACCACCATCAGTCAGGCTGTAACTCCCCTTATGTTGTCCTTTGTTTCCTCTCAGTACTGTGAAGGATATGAAGCAGACCACCGCCACCACCACCATCAGTCAGGCTGTAACTCCCCTTATGTTGTCCTTTGTTTCCTCTCAGTACTGTGAAGGATATGAAGCAGACCACCACCAGCCAGGCTGTAATCCCTTATGTTGTCCTTTGTTTCCTCTCAGTACTGTGAAGGATATGAAGCAGACCACCACCACCACCAGTCAGGCTGTAACTCCCCTTATGTTGTCCTTTGTTTCTTCTCAGTACTGTGAAGGATATGAAGCAGACCACCACCACCACCATCAGTCAGGCTGTAACTCCCCTTATGTTGTCCTTTGTTTCCTCTCAGTACTGCGAAGGATATGAAGCAGACCACCACCACCATCACCATCACCAGTCAGGCTGTAACCCCCCTTATGTTGTCCTTTGTTTCCTCTCAGTACTGTGAAGGATATGAAGCAGACCACCACCACCAGTCAGGCTGTAACTCCCCTTATGTTGTCCTTTGTTTCTTCTCAGTACTGTGAAGGATATGAAGCAGACCACCACCACCAGTCAGGCTGTAACCCCCCTTATGTTGTCCTTTGTTTCCTCTCAGTACTGTGAAGGATATGAAGCAGACCACCACCACCACCACCACCACCATCAGTCAGGCTGTAACTCCCCTTATGTTGTCCTTTGTTTCCTCTCAGTACTGTGAAGGATGAAGGAGACCACCACCACCACCACCACCAGTCAGGCTGTAACTCCCCTTATGTTTTTTTTTTTTTTTAAAAGACCTCCGTCTACGTATTGTGAAAAACCTGTTATCCTCCGGCAAATTGTGGGGTTGAGTGAGTGAAGGGGGGGACAGTGAATGAAGGAGGATGCATGTTTTTCATAATACGTGTTGCTAGCCCCAAACGCGCGAGCAACTGTGGCTTTCAACCATCCGACACATCCCCTTTTATTTATGTGCATCACACATATTACATACAAATACAGTTTATGTTTTGTTTTACCCTACTGTGGAAAGACTACGGATACACCACTCCTGCCCGGGCCTCACACAGTGGCATGACCCAGTCCTGTCGAACTGAGCTCATGACGCTGGTGGCATTGCCCCGGAGGATAGCCATCCCTAGTCTTTGCTTGAGCCAGAGGGTTTCCCGGGGTTCTCCTGAAACTTCTCTGATTTTACGGCCTATTTCATTCACCATCTTAAGGGTGGTAGGGCCGAAGACTCCTGAAGTTTTGAATGCCAGGGGCTCGAACTGATGATTTCTGGCGATGGCTTGATATTTTTCTCGCTTTTTATTTTCTGCTATCCGGGCGGCTTCACCTGCTTCGTCGGCGTTTCTGGCGATGTTGGTTGTGGAGAAAGTGTCAACACATGTGGCATCCCACACAAGGCACCGGCCATTCTTGTAAGGGAAAGTGGTCATCCCATCTGGCCGTTTGCCGTCTTCTCTGTGAAGTCCATGTGGTTCGAGGATTGATGCACGGTTAGCACTCTGCAGGGCCCGTTTTATGACATCATTTAGTGCAGGGTGTCTTGGCAGGCGGCCTGCGTTGTAATTACATGACAAGGCATGGTGACCTTGAGCATCCATCTCCCCACCACACTTGCAAGTGTGTGGGTGACAGACTGCCGCACCCACTCTGAGCGCGATGGCAACCCGGAGCGCTTCAGCATCCAAGTGAGTTCCAAGAGGTGGGATGGGGATGGCGTGTAACCACAAGCCACTCTCCGAACGGGCGGCTGCCTGGAGGCGTGCTTTTGCAACCTGGTCTGCATTGGTTAGGAGATTTTCTTGAGTTTTCTTCGCCGAGATGGTATCCCACGCTTTCTGCTTGCTCTTGGAGGTACCCTGAGGCTCCTCCTCTACTCCTGTACTTACCTTCCCTTCCAGGTGTTAATCGCTGCTGTTACGTCCCCATTAAGTGTCGTTCCGGGTTGAGAAGAAAGGATGGACAATACGAGGTCGTTGGTCGCGATGAGGGAAGAGATAAAGGCTGGGGAGGCAATATCTGAGGCTCTCCGTATGCCCAAGCCCCCGAGGCGGACAGGAAGGGTGGCTTGTGTCCAGGCCCGTTCTTTAAATTCCACGTTGGTGATGCTGGTCACTGCTTCTCGGATTATGCTGTCTAATTCTTGGAGGCCACCATTGTTCGTGTAAGTCATCGATGTGCGCAGGAGGTATTGGAGTTTTGGGATGGAGAAACAGTTCTTGAGCAGGGCCAGAGCTGAGTGGGCACCGATGTGTATCAGGCGACTCACGAGACGTTGAAGCTCCTCCTTTTTAACTTGAAGTGCTGGTGGGATTGCTGCCAGAGTTAGTGGGGAACCTAATAGGGTTTGCTGGTGCTCCTGAAGGATCTTTACATCTGGCAATATGTTTCGAAACAGGGCCTGAGTCTCTTCTCCTTGTTCACGTGTGTGGTTGAGGAGGATAAGTTCACATTTGGTGTCATTTATCACTAGCCCGGCCTGGCCGAGGTCAGTTACGATGTTATTTAGGTCGGTTAGAACGTTCTCTACTGACCCACCCAAGGTTGCATCGTCCAGGTACCATACATTCAGTTCTGACCTTACTTTGTTAGCTGCTGCATCCACCCCTATTGAGAAAAGAGCAGGACCACCTGGATCTCCCTGCTGTAACCCGGTCGCTGATGGGATTACCGTCTCGCCAAAAATCAGGATTGAAGGTTTGGAATAAGCCTGCCAAAGTAGGGGGTACAGAGTGGGGATGTGTTCTTGAGCTGCACGGAGGAAGACATCCCTGCGAATGTTGTTGAATGCGTTCCGCTTACCCTTATGTTGTCCTTTGTTTCCTCTCAGTATTGTGAAGGATATGAAGCAGACCACCACCACCACCACCAGTCAGGCTGTAACTCCCCTTATGTTGTCCTTTATTCCTCTCAGTACTGTGAAGGATGAAGCAGACCACCACCACCACCACCATCAGTCAGGCTGTAACTCCCCTTATGTTGTCCTTTGTTTCCTCTCAGTACTGTGAAGGATGAAGCAGACCACCACCACCACCACCACCACCAGTCAGGCTGTAACTCCCCTTATGTTGTCCTTTGTTTCCTCTCAGTACAGTGAAGGATATGAAGCAGACCACCACCACCACCACCAGTCAGGCTGTAACTCCCCTTATGTTGTCCTTTTTTCCTCTCAGTACTGTGAAGGATATGACGCAGACCACCACCACCATCACCATCACCAACAGTCAGGCTGTAACTCCCCTAATGTTGTCCTTTGTTTCCCCTCAGTACTGTGAAGGATGTGAAGCAGACCACCACCAACACCATCCCCACCACCACCATCACCAGTCAGGCTGTAACATGGACACTCAGCGCCATACTATTGCAGTGTCAGTATTTAGTACCCTGATTGTCGCCATACGGGTGAGGGCGTATGGTATTGTTTCTGATTCTGTGTGTGTGTGTGTGTGTGTACGCAAACTATCACAAAAATTATTTAATGGAAAGCTACAAAAGTTGGTGAGTCCCTTTGATGGCTACCAGAAAGGATCCCATTAATTTATGGTTAACATGAATGACACCTCCGTCACCCACTCCCCCCTCTTAATAGATCCCTCTATTTATGACTATTAGAGGTTTAACTTTTTTGTTTTTACCTTTTTAAGTTGCCTATGTGTATGAAGTAAAGAAAAGGCAAAGTTCCATGTAACAAGTGCCCCCCCCAAAAAAAAAAAAAAAAAAATATATATATAAAAATAAAGTGATATAGAGCCAAATTCTAGGTACGTTAAAGTAAAAATATCAAGACACACAGAGCTTGAATCAGTTTAAGTCATAGGATCAGGGAATGTGTTGAAAGGCGGGTGCCCCCACTCTTCATAAGGGAAGAGGTATAGGCCTACAATGAGAAAGCTCTGAAGAACACTGACTATTGTAATAGAGGTAGAAGAATGAGAGTGATGCAACATTGCGGCGTGTGGAGAGAAAGTGTATAGAATTAGTAAGGGAAGTGATATGATTAGACAAAACACTTTTGATTCTACCCTTTCAAAAACTAAAACTGCACACAAATTTTTCGCATCATTTCGATCTGGCAAACACTGTCTCGCTCGCTTTTGCCGCCTGCCCTTAATATCCTTAATTTTTTCCCTCTTGTCCTTTAGGGGTTAACTAACTATAGTCTGCTTCCACCTGACGGTAAATTTTGATGTCACTCTCTTAATTACCCAGCTACTCGGAAGATTTTGTACTGATATATGTTGTTAATTATGGTAATATAATGCAAACACATAATAGTTTAAGATTTGTCCACTATCAAGAAATCAGTAGCAAAGGGATTCAGTTTACCGTCTGATGAAATACAAACGATTATTAACCTAAGGACCCTCAGCAGTCTAGAGCCTCCTGCAGAAGTGACGAAAGTGCTGACGGGACAAAATAACTTACTAAACCAATAACTAATATATTATCTAATTACCACACTAACTATCCTATCATCTTTCAACCTCCATCTAGAGCTCCTTCAGGGTTGACAAAGGTGGTTAGGGGATTGAATAACTTACTAAAGTAATAACTAATATACTATCTAATTAACACACTAACTAACCTATCATCCCCCAGCCGTCAATCTGAAGCCTCCTGCAGGGTTGACGAAGGTTTTAACAGGAATGTGGCTACTGCTCTCCCTGGCCCTGGCCCTAGTGTACCGTTGTAACCTGAAGGCCATGTTGATCCTGCCCTTCATCAGCCTACCCTTCAACAACTTGGAGGAGCTCTCTAAGGCTGGCCTGCCTGTGTGGGTCTTTCCGGGATCAATTATGCAAGTCATTGCCTATGTAAGAATAGTACTTTATGTGTAGGAAAGGCACAACTTACTGACTGACTGACTACCTAACACACAAAGTAACTAATCAATCAACTATATAATACACTAACTAACTAACTAACTATGACACTAAATAACTAACATGTTACCCTATCTATAAAGTTCAGATATTAAACTAGGTTTTACAGGAACTGAAGTTCTAGAAAAGAGGCTCCAGTCTATATTTTTTTCCTGACTTATGTTGGCTTAATAATCCTAAAGGATTGGTAACCATTACTAGCCAACGAAGTCCTATTTTAATAATGAAATTAATAAAAATGGGTTCATACATTTTACAGCTCACGTCTATACTTAAGTGTGTATTATGGTTACCAGACAACTCAATCAGTAGACTACTTTGTACAGCACCGGAATCATCCAAGGTGGATTTTGTTTGTGGAAGTTTGAGTGAAGAGTTCAGCTTTGTCAGAGGGAAAAGTGACAGTGGTGCCAGTAGAGTAGAAAAGAGGAGGGAAAGACAAGAAAGTAAAATTGTTGAAGAGGGTTTTGATTAGCTGCCATAAAGGTTGGATTGTATAGAATTGGAAAAGTCAGAGATTTGTTATTGATAAAAGAGTTTTTGGCGAGTTGAAGAACAGATTTACCTTGATTCTTGACAGTAGCATGGAAAGTACGAGGTTATTTAGTTTGAAGGCGACGATACCGTTTGAATGCTTTCACTTTATTGCAAACAGCCGTAGAGGAAGCATGAGTAAACCAAGATTTTTTGGCATCAGACTGAGATAAATCTAATGATAATGTCGGACAGATTGGTAGAGAGGTATCGTGACCAGGATTCGAACCAACTTACTGAGGTATGTTTGTGAGAGTTAGGTACCGTACCCACTCGACCATCCATGAGTTCACGGTCATAATAAATATATACTGTATAATGGTTACTGAAGTTAGAGTTATATCTTGTCTAAAAAACTCTCAAAGACCGCCACCACCCTCAGTATATTAGGGAGAAATTAATAAATGTATATATAATAGTATCAGGCCGTACAGATATAATATAAGGAAACTGAAACTTAAGTAAATTCACATTTGCTTTAATGAATAATATGCTTAGAACTTTTCAGAAGTATTATATAGAATTCAATATTTAAATAGCAAGTATAAAACAAGTATAAATGTCTAGCTTTCACTTTCACGACTGGCCATTGACCCGCTTCTGTCAACAAGTGATGGGATCCTCTACTCTGACTCTCATGTCGATATCTCAACCTTATATGACATCGGGTTGCGCCCTCTGAATGATGTCTTACCATACATTAGGTGTTTTACAGAACTCTTAACCAGTACCTGTCAAGGTATCATAAAGGGGTGTGGTTTAAACCTTAAATCACACCCATAACACATGTAACTCACATCCCGATCATGCCCTATCAATGACCCGTTCACGCGATAGAAGGCAAGTCTTGATATGATGATCCAAGTGATTCCCATGACCCGTTCCTCTGAAAGGTCAACTGAATACATTCTGTCTTTTCCTGTAGCCTACACTAGGTGTATATAATACAAGAAATACAATGATAACTATATCTAAGTTGATATAATAGTAATACTAGTAAAAAAAATATATAATAAAAGTAATCCCTGTAAATATGTAAGTAAGGAATAACATTGGTTAAGTAAGCAAATAGGAGTACAAAACATATCATAATATATCAACAAAACAAAACAATATATATATATATATATATATATATATATACGTGGCACCAGATAGTGTTAACCATGACCAACTAATCCAGAATTACATAAACTAATCTAATCCAACAGTGTCTAACCCAAAAATAGCACCCATCCTCAATATAGTTTTTCTGGTGCACTGTGACCGTCCTCAATAGATCCAGAGCATAAAAAAAAAAATAGAAAACACCCCAGCAATTTGTGATTAGGTGAGATAATTCCCCTCCATTACTTTCTACCACTCCTACATATGTGTCCCCCCCCCCCTTTCCCTCCTTTTCCCCCTCTCCTCAATTATCAACTATTTTTCCTCTTATTCCCCCTTTTATCGGTTAATTTTCGGCGCGAATTTCCCCCTCCCGGTCTCGGGAGGGTTTGACCTACCATAGCTTCGCAGTTTATGAATTAATCTTTCATTATTTGAGGATGCACTTTTACACTTTATTCTGGTTATCAATAGACATGCCATAGTCCTTAAGTGGATAGTTGAGTTGGCTCTGTATGAGATCTATTGTCTATTAATTATAGTTACCATATGGAAAGAGTCAGCCAATGAATAAGTGTGGATTTTCACAGCCTATTTATTCTAACCCTTTTTTTGAGTTACAGAGGTAACTTACGGGTCACATATTCTGGCATATTTATAATGAATGGAATTCGTGATGGAAATGGTCTGCTGACAGAGCTGTCATGTCATTGTGTATTGCAGGCCTGTTACCCTGGCATCCCAACCCCTCCAGACTTTGAAGTGACCGTGTGTTTTACAAAGTCTGGTGAAAAGTCCTTCAAGGTCACAGTAAAGTCAACAGAGTCATGAAATGGACGCGCCAAGGCTTGGATACTCCCATCTTTTTTAAATGTGTCCAAAACAGGTGGAAAGGTCGGGCCTAGGTCAGCATCATCACCAGATTACGTCCCTGAAATGCCAAATTAGGCTGTTTGTCCCGTTTTCCGCTCAACTTGCCAACGTCTTGCAGGAGCAAGGTCGAGGATATGGCGGGTGTGTTGACGCTAAACACCATTGTCGTTGTAAGGTCTCCCATATTTAGCCCCGACCCAAAAATGTGTAAAGCTGGCCAAGGACGTGTTGACAAAGTCCTGTGTTTGACCGAGGTTTTAGTTTGTCCACAGAAAGTACATGTCCAACATTTGTTGTCCGATTCATTTGATTGATGGCTAGATATTGGGTACCATGTACAGTTGTAGACAGATATTGGGTACAGTGTACAGTTGTAGACAGATATTGGGTACAGTGTACAGTTGTAGACAGATATTGGGTACAGTGTACAGTTGTAGACAGATATTGGGTACCATGTACAGTTGTACACAGATATTGGGTACAGTGTACAGTTGTAGACAGATATTGAGTACAGTGTACAGTTGTAGACATATTGTGTACAGTGTACAGTTGTAGACAGATGTTGTGTACAGTGTACAGTTGTAGACAGATATTGGGTACAGTGTACAGTTGTAGACAGATATTTGGTACAGTGTACAGTTGTAGACAGATATTGGGTACAGTGTACAGTTGTAGACAGATATTTGGTACAGTGTACAGTTGTAGACAGATATTTGTTACAGTGTACAGTTTTAGACAGATATTGGTTACAGTGTACAGTTTTAGACAGATATTGGGTACAGTGTACAGTTGTAGACATATATTGAGTACAGTGTACAGTTGTAGACAGATAATGGGTACCATGTACAGCTGTAGACTTACATTGGGTACAGTTGTAGACATATTGGGTACAGTGTACAGTTGTAGACATATATTGGGTACAGTTGTAGACAGATATTGGGTACAGTGTACAGTTGTAGACAGATATTGGGTACAGTGTACAGTTATAGACATATATTGGGTACAGTTGTAGACAGATATTGGGTACAATGTATAGTTGTAGACAGATATTGGGTACAGTGTACAGTTGTAGACAGATATTGTGTACAGTGTACACTGTACAGTTGTAGACAGATATTGGGTACAGTGTACAGTTGTAGACAGATATTTAATAGTGGCCCCTTCATCATTGACGATGTTGCCTATTAGTATAATAGTCTCCATTCAACACCCACGTCAGTCGTTTGAATCAACCGCCACGAGGAAAAAAGAGATTCATCTTCATAAGTGCAACGCTACTTCTCTTATGGTATCATCACAGATCGGGTACCCACTACGAAAAAACTTCGTAAAAAATAAGAGAACACAAAAGGAAAAAGAATTTTCCACTTTAACACTGTTATTCACAAGCTTCCCACATTCGGTGGATTTTCTTGCGTTGTGGCTTCTTACCGCCTCTTGCCAAGCGCAACAATTCTTCCTTCTCTTCCTCGCGGGCCAACCGTCAACACTAGTGCCCCCGAGCTCCAGCTTCATTCGACGTTCGCTCTCCTCTAGTGAGTCCCTACTCATTTGTATATATCTGGGAGATAGTGAGCAAGGGTTTAGATTAGCTAGCACGGGTTGTGTATTATTGGCCTGCAGGAAGTGTTAAAATTAGGGTACTTTCAGGCGTTTACTTGTTGTGTTCATTCTTGTTACCACACGCGTGGTTTTACTTGTTGCTATGCGCCTTATTTTTTGCTTTTCCTTTAGTTAGGAGGCTCTTTTATTCATCGCTAGCTGTTCCTTTGTCCAGCTATGGGTCTTGAGACCCCGTCTTTGTCTTTTAGCAGACGCGCTGGGTTAAGGTTGTCACACGTGGTTGTGGGACCTTCCGGCGTTCCGTGTCTGCCGGGAAGTCCCGTTTGGGGGCTTTCTCTGAGCCTTTGTTAGTTCTTTTACTTTCCCTTTAGTTAGGAGGCTTTATTCATCGCTAGCTGTGCCTTCGTTCAGCTTTGGGTCTTGGGACCCCGTCTTTGTCTCTTAGCAGACGCGCCGGGTTTCGGTTGTCACACGTGGTTGTGGGACCTGGCGTCCGGATTTGCTGAGAGGTCCCATTTGGGGGCTTTCTCTGAGCCTTTTGCTCTGCTTTCGCTGCTCTTTCGTGTTTTTTTCATTTTGAAAATTAATTTCTCATGATTAAGCCTTTAGGTTAGCTTTTGGGGGGGATCTATTTAATTTTTCTCTATGTTTGAATTATGTTGTGCCCCCCTTTTCTTGCGCTCCCTGTGGGTTCGTGTTGCACACTTTCCGGGAGTCCAAGGAGACGTCCTTACGTCAGGGTTGGTTTGAGAGTAAGGGTGGTTTTCTCTCGTTGTGGTGTTTTGCACCGAGTGAACTCCTCTCTGGCCCCGCCGGCCTCGGTTCTGCAACCCCGGTTTCAGTACCGGCGTGGGGTTGTGTTCCTCTTTCATCCCCTGTCGTGGGATCTTTGTGGAGTTTCCCTCCTTCCGGCGACCTGGTATGGCCGGCGGAAGGAGGGATGTCCGGCAGGGATAAAGATTTTGGCGTGCCGCCCGGCCCATTGTTGTGTTTACCCCGGCTTTCACGGCGACTAGGTTTGTAAACGTACCGGCGCCTGCTAGCAATTTTTTATAATAGCACGCAGATACATGCCGCAAACTAGCCTAAACAACGAGGCCTCATGTCATACATTGGCATTCTGTCTTCTGTGTGAAGTCGCCGCCTCTAGACAATTTTGGACGGTTTTACCGGCGGTCTTTTCTTAGCAGAGCCGCCTGGTTCTATTTTTGCAAATAGTGAAAAAAAAAAAAAAAATCCAAATGTCCCGGCGTGTGGGTTTTCCTACATGCCTCCCGACGGGAAGTGCTACTTATTAAAGGGCCCCTGTTCTCGGCCCGTCAAAGGAATTCGCCCCGATTGTTTGCCGAGCGCAATAAGACCTACCCTCTCTGACATACGACACGAGCCCGTTTCACGGGTAACCTCGGGTCATATAAAACGGCTAATTGCTCAGCGAGTCCGCCAGGGTGAGGGAGTCAATATACCCAAGACCTCCGGCTTCATCGCCCTGCGGCGATCCAGTTGAGAAGGTCAGATTATATGCTATAATCTACACGGTTTTTGGGCCAGTAACGTTAGTCACAGGTAGACATTTCCTACACCAAATAATTCCACTATTTGACAGAATCAGGTCCGGTCAAAAGTTAGACTAATAGTGTGTTTTTCTAACTTTCCGGCGGACTTGCACTAGCATGTTATTAACTCCTCTCAGGTTATCCTTATGAGCATTGATTCCTGGAAATTCTTTCCAGATCAGCACGGCAAGGGACCATCCCGTTCCCGCGGTGGGGAAGGGAGAAAAGGAGTGGGGGGGGGGGGGTTAGTGGTTTAGTTAAAAAATTTACTTTTGCCCCCACACGGAACCCCCCATTGTTTGCATCTTAACGTTTTAATTACTTGCACTCTAAGATTACGACAGGCTGCATCTAAGTTTGCCTCTGGAATTCCCAGCAATGCCCGGTGGGCATAGATCCTGGTGCGAATTGGGTGAGTTTTTTTGTATAGATCAATTGGGCCTGGCGGCCAGGATCGATAGATACCTAAATGACCACAGTATGGGAATTGTTTACAGTTGCTAACTTTCAAAACAAAAAATTCTCCAGAATCAGAGATAACGTTGCATCTCGGCAATCAATACTCACCACTTACCTGAGCAATTAGGCATTGGTTGACTCAGCCCCCATGCACCCCTCCCCCCCGATACAAGAACCCTCCAGGCTTCGCCGGACAACGTTCTCGATGGACACTCCCGAGTAATGGAACCTAGGTCTCCGGCTAGGGTAAGTAAGTAAATTTTTGTTTCCTTAAAAATCTAAGTTAAGAAAAGTAGGTCAGTATCTCGGTTAATGGTTCCTGCGACTACTTAAGCCAGTCATACGGCTCATAATTTTTCTTTCCTTAAAAAATGTAAGTTAAGAAAAGTCGATCAGTATCTCGTTTAATGGTTCCCGCGATTACTTAAACCAGTCATACGGCTCATAATTGTCAAGCACTTAGGCCGGCAAGATGGCTCGTTTGTTTACACTAAACCTCGGCCGGCGAGACGACTCTCATTCTAAAATGAAGAAAACAGATGCACACATTTTTTTACCTTCTTTTGTTCAAGAATCTATAATAAGATAAGAGTTCTTACGGATAAAGAGTTTTGATGCATTCAGCGGTAATTTAACGACATAACTCTTACAAGTACGATGTGTTATTTTATACTACCGGTGTATGGACCGTTTTACAAGCTTATCTATAGACATCAGCTTGCTGGGTATCTATTGGGTTTTTTTCCTATTATAGGTACTTGCAAATGCACGGCTCCAGGCCTAGTGGGAACGGTTCAGGTTCACCCCAAAACACTATGCATAAGTGGCTGATCCCTGCGTCCCGTCGAGGCGGGTTGGCGATCTAGGGTTAGTCTAACCCTTCTGATTTGAGTTGGCAATGGTGTACACTGTACACGGTATACTTAGTAGACCTTTTCTCACTGATTCTATGGATTAAAGTCTCGTTTTGTTTAATCATACCAGCCCTCCCGGCGCTTCGCCCCGTGTTAGGCATACTTCCGAATAAATCATTACGGACTCGGTAAGGCCAAAGTGGATGTTCAGTCAGAGGCCTAAGTTCATTACTCAATGACCTCTAGCTTTCAATCCCACTTGCATGTTGAAATCGAGGAAGGATCCTCATATATTTTGCTAAAGTAGGACCGGTGGTGTGAGAGGCAGAATTGCTCTCACTATAAACTCTAGGGACTTAGCCCGCCGGAGTTCACTGTCTCCCGGTCAACATACCACGAACGGATGGGCAATCTTGGTAGCATAAGTCCCACGGGTTGTTTCTGTTATCGACTCGATAGTAGTACAATCGATCATCGCAGTTTGTATCCAATGTTGTTTCCTAAGCCTTAAAATATCTCCTAAAAAATTCTCGACAAAACATAATGCCATGTCCCTATGCCGGGAAATAGACATATTTTCGCTTGAACGCTAGTTGTCAGGATCAGGTAACGGTATTGCGGCAGGACAACACTTACCCAGAATACCCGCCGGATAAGCGGTCAAGTACTTTCCTCCGGTCACTTTCCCACCTCACCCAATTGTGGGTGGGATGAGCGATGAACCATGGGTAATGTGGGATCAGGAACTCCCACAGTTTGCGATAGTTTTTCCATCTAACCCTCTGTCCCCAGTTTCCCCTCCATTACCGAGTTTGACTGGCTAATACAACAACCAGGAGGGGTCCCCCTCCCTATTTTGATTTTTTCATCGCCCCTCACTTAACTGCAGAGGTTTTTCCTTTGCCCCTCTTTGCTCCTGAACCTCTTGAACTCCAAAGGTAATTTTCTCATCAGAGATAAAGCCCACAGGAAGTTTTTTAGCTTCCTGTTTACTAGGGTTATGCACCCACGGCGGAAGGAGGAATTAGCTAAGGCTTCTCAATAATATCTCCTGCCTTCCCCGGCGAGATCTTTCACAGAAATCCAGACAGCCTTATTTGAGGCAGTCAGGTCACGACAGCTCCTCAAACTCGGTATGGCTCAGGGGACCTATGAATGCTTATTATAGAATTTGATTCTCTCTGGTCTCCACCGCGAAGCTCATGATTAGCTAGACAGGGAGATGTGAAGGTAAGGAGGATATCGAATGTAGGGAACCCCCATCAGGTCTTCCCGAAGGCTCCAAGCGGCCAACGGACGATTTCCCCTCCCACTATCTAGTACATTTAAAATAAAATGCTTTAAGGAATGGGTCGTGTGTCCTCCCTCCATCTCCCTCTCTCCCTCGGCAGTGCTAGTGCAATGGGGTTCCGAGGTTCGACGAGGTGTTACTTCCTAAGGGTGGCTGCGCCACCTTATCTCTTCTGCGCGACCGAACTGCGCCGGTCACCGCAATGTGCTCGCCAGAAAGGAAGTCACGCGACTTTGCCTCACCCGGCGTTGCATAACAATGATACAACCCTCTGCATAAGGGATGTCATATCTAGTAATTACACAGAGGGACACACACGATCCCCGGCCCAGGTCTGGTGTACGTACGCAGTTAACCCTGCGGCAGGCCCACACCAGGAAAGGCCGCCTCTCTCACACTAACTTGGGTTATAAACCAGACAACCGTCCGCCGGCAAGCGGCTACCAGGATGTCTTTAGGATGATGTCCTCCTAGTCAGTACATCTAGATGGGTTGGAGGACGGTATCCTCAGGGGTCTCTATTACAGTTACACTTGTCAATTCCCCAGGATGCCCCTCTGTTTACGTTACGTGCGGTACAACGCGAATCAGTATTCACTCTCGATAAGCTCACTTCATGATTACGCATATTTTAAGCCCTCAGCAAGCCTTGTTGCGGTTGTCCCTTTTTGGGAAGAGTCCCGCCGCGGGGGGCTGGAAGTTCGTCCCGGCGGGATGTTAGTCCCATCTCCACTATTAGAGAGGACTTCTTCCTCTTTCCATATGCTTATTCGAGCTGTGCGCACGTACCGAGACGTTTTACCGGGGTCAGGGACAGCTTAGCGGCAGGTCCCCACTTTTACGATAGTCACATAAGGCCTCATCAGTTATTTACTCCACTTTACGATAACCTCTTAAGGCCGAATCAGTTATTTACTTTCCCCCCACTTTTCCTCTTACATGTGATAGATGAAAACCGTTATGGACTCTCTCGCCCTTATTTTGTTCCATATGAAATTACAGCCACGTTCTCCTTACACACGGCCAGTAGAGTGGCTTATATTGATCTGGCAAAAGCGTGCGCTTTTCGTTACTTAGGCTTATACTTTCAGTAAGGCCTAGCGATAACTTAACGCTGTTAGCAGTCCTTACGCACCAGAGATCTCTCTATGTCAGTCTCATCCTTAGCCTTCCAAACATATCAGCTCTCTTAAATTTTCTGTAATTGCCGCAAACAATCACTCTTCAAAAGTGACAGTTTTCCCCTTCAATCCCAGGCTCCTTGTTTTTTCCCTCCGGCTTAGACTAGAAGCCTGTCCCTCCTTAATATATGGCCATCCGCGCTGAACCGGAGTTTTCTCTGACCTCTAAATAATCGTGAACTATTTTTTAGTGGTATGAGACAAACACGTTCAGACTGAGGTACATTTACCGCCGGGGGAAGCCGGGGTCGGGGCCATTCAGGTCCTATGGCTCATGTCCCACAGGTATCTTGTTCGATCCTCTTAGACTAGAAATTTTTTGACATCCCCCGGCGGACTAACTGATATAGCCAGTTGTTTTTTCTAGCTCTCTAAGTTTTTTCCAGGATCCTACGTGTCCTCGCTCCACACCAAGTGAGCCGAGGACGTGGTAGTGACAGGAGGCGCCCTCGGTGCAGACTTTTTTCTTTGCATGTGTTTTTTCCCTTTTTTGGTTACAAACTCGGTTTTCTATTACGGCCCCGCCCTTTGTTCTTATCGTCTGCACAAGGGCACACTCCTTCTGTTGGTTTCCTTGTAATTCCAGCCGTTAGTACTGTGATGTGGACGCCCAATAGGGGCTTAAGAAAAAGGGGGGGGATGTGGATCCCAGTACAAGAGATGAACCCCCTTCCACAGGATTACAAGTTAATGCAGGGCAAGCTAGGCGTTATTTACGCCGGGCCAAGCCCAAATAGATATGCAAGAGCTAAGAAGCTCGAGAAAATTTGTTTAATTATTAAATCTGATGTATTCATTTTAAGTTTGCAAAGCTTAATTAAAAAAGCTCATGTAGTTTACTAATAATAAAAGATTATGTTACACTACTGTTCATTATTGCTATATATCTACATTGCAAGTTTTATGCTAGTTGCACTAGATTACGAAAGATTGGTATTGGTCGAAATGACTCAACACATGTTCCAGCCTAGTTTGCACTAGATTCACTAAGTTTAGTATTGGTCGAAGCGACTCAATAAATGGACCTAAGCACCAAGCTGAGCTCAGCACAGGTTACAGGTCGAGGTGACGAGAGTTTTTTTGCATTTAACTCTCTGTGTCACACTCTACAACAAATACCTCATGGAAGAGGACTCTGTTGCTGGAGCAGGCTTCTTTGAAGCAACGCACTGCTCCCACTCTTTCCTATTTTATACTATTGTATGCACAACAACGCAATTACTATTTCTTTTTCCTGTTATAAAGTTTCTTGGCTTAACAATACGGTTATTGAGAGTTTGATATTTACGAAATGTCCCCCTCCAGTCTTGGAATTCAGGCAACATCGTCAATGATGAAGTCACTATTAAATTATAGGTTTGATTCCCGAAGGGAAGTAATGAAAACCTAATATTTAGTAGGGGCCCCGGAATCATTGACGACGACGTCCCTCCCAGCCATCCCCTTCCCATTCGCTGATATTTGGAGTTTATCTTGATATATCATTGAAGGAAGAATTGTTGCGCTTGGCGAGAGGCGGTAAGAAGCCACAACGCAAGAAAATCCACCGAATGTGGGAAGCTTGTGAATAACAGTGTTAAAGTGGAAAATTATTTTTCCTTTTGTGTTCTCTTATTTTTTACGAAGTTTTTTCGTAGTGGGTACCCGATCTGTGACGACACCATAAGAGAAGTAGCGTTGCACTTATGAAGATGAATCTCTTTCTTCCTCGCGGCGGTTGATTCAAACGACTGACGTGGGTGTTCAATGGAGACTATTATACTAATAGGCAACATCGTCAATGATTCCGGGGCCCCTACTAAATATTAGGTTTTCATTACTTCCCTTCGGGAATCAAATCTATAATTGTGTACAGTGTACAGTTGTAGACATATATTGTGAACACTGCTGTACAGTGTACAGTTGTGGACAGATATTGTGTACAGTGTACAGTTGTAGACAGATATTGTGTACAGTGTACAGTTGTAGACAGATATTGGATACAGTGTACAGTTGTAGACAGATATTGTGTACAGTGTACAGTTGTAGACAGATATTGGATACAGTGTACAGTTGTAGACAGATATTGTGTACAGTGTACAGTTGTGGACAGATCAGGTAGAGACAGTGTGTGGGAAGGTGATCCGATAGATTGTTTAATGCCTTTAGGTAAGTGAAAGAGTTAACACATTTACTGTAGTGCTGTTAGGAAGGTTAATTGATCATAAAACTATAAACTAACTCTTGAAGGTGGCTAAGTAAAAGTTTGCTTCCTTAACACCTGTCTCTACTTTATCTGTTTACATCTGTACATCTAAATATTGTTGGTGTCCTTTGATGTCATTTATATTCCATCCTGTTTCATAGCTGTTGATCTTTTATAGCCTCATTGAGCATTTAAAAGGAATTCATTTGCACCTTTGTCCAATTTCAAGCCATTTATCACATGACTCAAACCCAATATCTGCCAAAAATATTATCTGTGACCTCGATTATTGCTTGATTATCTTTCAGACAGCGCCCAAAGGCAGCCTACTGGCTGACTTTAACCGCACCATCTACAACCTGGACAGGCCCTTGAACATAACAGAAGGAATAAGTGGCTTATATTCAGGGAAACATGTCCTTTGTATCCCTCATTCAGCATCGATTCAATTCCTCCACGCTGAATACTCCAGGGTAAGAATAATTAAATGCTATGTTAAGTTATGATAGATTAGGTTATGATAGGCTAGGCAAGGTTAGGCTAGGCTAAGTAGGTTGGTTGGAATACATTACATAAGATTTAGTTTATGATAGGTTAGGCTAGGAAAAGTGTTAGGTAAGGTTAGGTGATAGGGTAGTTTAAGCAGCATTATTACAGATTTTATATGTACCATCTACAATCTGGACGAGCCATTTAACCTGTTGGAAGGTTTTGTATTAGTTCTATATAGGGAAACATGTCATCAGTATCCCTCTCTCAACAATGGTTGAACTCCTTCTCCACCACTACTGCAGGGTACGTTAGACTAGGTTAGGTTATGACAGGTTAGGACAGGTAATGCTAGACTAGCTGTAATGTTAGGTTGTGCCAGGTAAGGTTAGGTTAGAGTAAGTATGGTTAGGATTTAATAGGTTAAGTTAAGGTATATTAGGATTGAGTATATTGGGATAGGTTACAATAGGCTAGAGAGAGAGAGGTTTCACTTCAGCCAGTGTTATTAACCCATAAATGGCAACCGTCTTCAATAGAGGTTTTTCTGGTGTACTGACACCGTCCTCAATAGATCAAGAGCATACAAAAACTTAGAAAACACCCCAGTGGCACTCAAAACAAAGCAATTTGTGATTAGGTGGGATAATTGCGTGTTCCACACAAAGTGCGGTTTCAGTTTTGTATCCTAATGTCAGCTTTCCAGGCAGCCATGTTCAGAGCAGCTACAATAGCCAGGTTTTATATTCAAAATCAGAGCGTATAGTATGATACCACATCTTTCTAGAGCTACCTCTCAGTGCAGCTCCCTCCACGTACACGGACTTGCATATTTGCACCCAATTTAGTACATCCATCTTTTCTACTTACCGAAACCATCCAAGCCTGCTTGTACGCATCTTATCAGTGATACTCTTGATACCTAACCACATCTTTGGTTAAAGTGATGTGATAAAATTAATGCGAAACTACAGGTGCTTACGCTTGTGTGTGTGTGTGTGTGTGTGTGTGTGTGTGTGTGTGTGTGTGTGTGTGTGTGTGTGTGTGTGTGTGTGTGCTCAATACTCCACGAATGCCAGCTGTCCATATTAAAACTATTGTCACACGAGCACCTGTATCCAATCATCTGTACCGCAGTCTGGTATCTGCAATAATTTATTATTCAATATTTTTAGTACTTGGGTAGTTTTTAGTGCTTTAAGGTGTTTTTCTCTTATTGTTAGCTACACATTTAAAATAATATCAAAATGGAAGTAGCATTGATCCATAACAGTCTCTTCTTTAGTAAATACTGAATCTGATAAAGTGACTCGGTGCCTACTATTGGATAAATGCCCTTGTGTGACGTCAACTTTATTCTGCCACTACCACTGTTGAGAAGCATCTTCCTTGTATGCTCAGGGAGAAAAATGCTCAAGGAAACCACTCCTTAATATTTACCAGGACTTTAACAATATTAAAGTTTTATCCCATCTTGAGGGCACTCCACTTGACAGTGTCCACGACAATGTCGGGTCATCTGAATATGCTACTTGAGGCACTTATTAAAAGAACTCGACAAGCGCCAATAATAAAAGAAGAGGAAAATTTTGAAATCAAAGTTTAAAATACAATTTCTCGTAAACGGAACAAGCTATCCAGTTGAATTCGGTGTCAAAATGTTAAGCAAATTATTATTGAGCCACAGAAGGCATTGAATTACAGGAAGTACCTTGGCATTCTGAAAGACTGAATAATGATTGCAATGGTTTGTCTGCAAGATCTCATAATAATTCAAAACACATAAACACATAGTAAAATTAACAGGTACAGTAAACATTATTTAACAGTAGTAATATGGAATAATAATAATCCATGGAAGAAAATGACAAGGGAAAGGAGAATTTTGTTTAGATATAAAACAAAGAATAATGAAATACCGATAGTTGGAAGATGGTAAGTGTAAATATAAAGAAACCAAAATTATCACAAAAAAACAGAAATAATTTAGTATCTACATTACTTTTGCCTCTAAGATTATTAAAATTATTATATGTTTTTAAATGTGGAACGTATGGGAAGAGAGATAATTACTAAGAGAGTGTACGAGATGGAGGTGGAAGGACAGAGAGGGAGAGGTAGACCGAGTGAGAGGTGGAAGGATGGAATTAAGAAGTATATGAGCGAAGGTGGTGCTAGATGGGAGGAGGATCATCGACTGACTGGGGACAGAGGTGCATGGGGCCGTTTCGTTTGTGCCCGACCCTTCGGGGATCACGGCGTCCGGCAATAGATAGATAGATAGACATAAAAGGAAGGAAGATAGTATCTTTTTGCAGTTTAGTATGATTATAAAAGGTACTTTTATTATTTTTGGAAGTTTTATTCAGCTTAGAAATTACCTGGCACTTGTCAGGTTCTTGAATTACTTTTCGATTTTAGTACTACTAATATTACTTGATGCATTGATAGAACAATCACCTCACCATTGGAAGACCCGGGTTTGATTCTCAGGCAAGACGAGACTGATGTGCATGTCTCCGAACTCCCAATGGTTATCTTTACCCAACAGTAAATATGAATATGGATTTAGCAGACATTCAAGACGTCCCATATGGCATAATAATCTGTAAAAAGGGGTTCTAAGAGCTTGTGAATTCCTTTGGAAGAACTTGAGCTTAATAAAATAATGGAGATCATATAAATTATTATCATTTATGCTACTGATTATCCTGTTAAATGACACTGTTGCCTAATAATGTGTTTGTTCTTGTTACAGACCCGGGAGTGTAGCACCTACATTATGAAGGAGACCTTTCTTAAAAACCTCTACGCTTGTTTTATTCTGCCATTTAATTCACCATACAAGGCCGAGTATAACTTTGTGTAAGTTAATATTGACATCAATGTCGAAATTATTATGAAGATGGGGGGTAGGTGTTTGTTATTTAACAATCTGAGGGGGTAGTGTCCATGCCATAATTGTGAGTCCCTTGGGAGAATACCAATGGTGCTGACAACAGATTAAGATTTGTATATCTCAACTGTGTTCCGCAGTGGATGAGTATCTCCTTCCTTTGAGAAAAGGGGTCCTCTGACTTAGCAAAGTGGAATAAGAATATTCCCTCCGTAACCCAACTGCATGTCGTAAAAGGTTATAAGGATAGAGTGGGTGGTAGAGGCTCACAGCCTGAATTGGCAGGCAACTTGTCTAAAGCTAGAACAAGAAATTTCATCTCTTGGCTTCCATTAACATGGGGTAAAGTCATTTGGTTGCATCTCTGCTCTGTTGAAAATAATAGTGTCACTAAATAATAAGGGAAACGGGTCGGAAAAGTACTTTGTCTGAATATTGCGGTGGGGGTCCGTTTCCATTGGGCGGTTTGGTCCATTGAATCAGGCTCACCAGTCTGTTTTGGCTGACCCAGTCCACCAGACTAGATCTCTTCTCATGAGTGTAGGGCAAAGCCCTTGGACCCCCTACTCAAATTTAAATCTTAGGGGTACCGTAGTCATGCCACACATGCGACTCACTTCTGGATTTAATCTCTGGTTTTAATTTCTGGATTTAATATCCAGGTTTTAACTACTTGGAACATCAGATGTTCTTAGGTAGCTATATTACAGATGTAATGTATGGGGTATAGGTTGTTGTGGGAGATGTTCTTAGGTAGCTATAATATAGATGCAGTGTAGGGGATATAGATTGTAGTCGTTGAAAAAGCTGTTTTTTGGTGGCGGTCGTCTGCATAGGTATTTGCCAATAGCTAGCTTGTAGATAGAGCATGAAAAGATTTTTGCACCATAGAAAGAATCAAGGGAATCGTCTATTTGGGGTAGGAGCGCTGCATCTTTGATTGTGACATCATTTAATATATTTTTTGTTTCTGTGTGTGAAGGCGACAACAGTCAGGCTGCCTTTAACAAGTGTCTCCCCCAAAGCCAAAAGAGTGACAAAGAGATACATTCAAGGGATGTTGGGATCAAAATGCTTGAACACACAAAGTATAAAGTAGTCTAAGTCTTAGGATGAAACAAAGGTTCATTGAGGGAGAGAGTTCCAGAATTCACTTTTTGAGTAGAAGAAAGACTGAGAAAATGTGCAGATGCTTGTGTTGAAGAGCTGGACAGAATAACAGTGGGACTGTTGAAATGTGGGTGCCTCACACTCGCCACAAGGGAGAGCTCTGAAGAACACTGACTGGTGTAATAGTGATAGAAGAGTGAAAGAGATGCAACATTGTGGCGTGTAGAAAGAGATTGTAGGGAACTAGTAAGAAGAAGTGAGTTGAGGTAAAATGCTTTTGACTCTACTCTTCTTAGAAGTGCGGTATTGGGATGGAATTTGTGTTGTACCTAGTATCAGTGCATTACTACATAGCCCACCGAAATGCCAAAAAAATACCCTCATTGTTCCCTGATTAAATGCACTGTATGAGTATTCCCATATTCAAAATATGCTACAGGGAGTCAGTGCCTAGTGAGTTCATTGCTCAATAGGTGGCGTTCTGGGAGTGAGGGTCCGAGTCTGGGGGTGAGACGGTGAAGTACGGAGACGAAGCAGCTTCAGAGATGGGGCTGCTTCAGGCCATGAGTGAGTGTTTTGCATGTCTCACTCCCTAGACTAGAAAGAGACCTCGCAGGCTTCTCCGTGTTGAGCGGTAGAATGTACAGGCTCTCAGCCTATGCCCGAGAGGTAGTAGTTGGAATATAGAAAAGAGAAGAAAAAAAAACTGTGCCCCTATACAGAGCAAGAAGCTGTACAGGGGTACAGAACCCTTGGAGATCGTTGAGCACACCTAACATCTGGAAAGCTGTTTTAGCAAGAATGGTAATATGATCTTTCCAAGAAAGGTCTGTTGAAAAAGATACACCAATAATATTGAGAGATGATGCATGGTTGATTTGTGTATTGTTGAAGAGTAATTGATAGTCTTGTGGAATATTGTGACGGGTAGATAGAAGGAGAAAACATTTCTATCTATCTATCTATCTATTGCCTGACGCCGTGATCCCCGAAGGGGTGGCCACGAACGAAACGCCCTCATGCACCTCTGTCCTCAGTCAGTCAACTTCCCTCCTCCCAACCAGCACCGCCTTCATTCATGTACTAACTTGACTCCATCCTTCCACCTCTCTCTCGAACACCCTCTTAGTCATTCTCTCGCTTCCCATACGTTCCATATGGCCGAACCATCTCAAGGTGTTCCTTTTCACACTTTTCAGCATATCTACCTCCACACAACACCTCCCTCTTACTTCTTCATTCGTCTGTCTATCCCTCCATGTAACTCTGCACGCACTTCTCTAGTAACTCATTTCCACCCCTCTCACTCTTGGTCTGAGTGTCTCCACCAACGTCCATGCTTCGCTTCCATAAGTCAATGTCGGGATTACCACACTGTCATGCAAGGACATCTTTACTTCCATGCTGACCACCCTATTTCTTGTTAGTGCTTTCAGCATTCCTACAATCCTCTTCCCCTGTTGCACCCTCTCCCGCACTTCTTCATCCATACTCCCATCTTTACTCAGCACACTGCCCAGATACTTAAATGAGCTGACATTCTCCATAGCCTGACCATTCAACCTCACCTCACATGCTGTCGCTGCATCCCTTTCAAAAACCATACCCATGCTCTGCCCCGCATTTACCTTCAGATTCCGTTTTTCACACACTTTTCCTGCAGGGGACCTATAGACTATAATTTGTATTTGCAATGAAGTTAACCATTTTCTCCTAAACCCATTTCAGAATCAGCAGTTTCCGAGACTTTGGTATCCTGGACTACCTATACAAGCGTGCTACAATCAACGCCACCCACTGCCTCAAGATTGAACAGGAGACTAAAATGAGGGCCCTGGATATAGGTGATTTCTACGGGGTCTTCTCCATCTTTGCAGCAGGTCAGTTTAGGATTCAAATTATTTATTATCAACGACAAATGTTCGCTCTCCCAGCATACCACTGTGTGAATACAAATCACCTGACGGTCAAAAACTAAGCATTTATTGGGTATATATGGCACTTCTTTCAGATGCTTCGTTTGTCAACTTCAAGATGTTTCGGATTCACACAATAGCTGGTTGAAGTAACAAACTTTTGTTGTTGATAGTAGAACCGCCTGCACAAATATCAGCTAGCCTAGCTGGTACACTCTTATATGATCAATTTGAAATAGTTAACATTGATAGAGAGAAAACACTGATTTAGGCATGTGTTTAAAGGGATTTTTTGCAACATATTTCATCAGCTTGTTTGAATTGTTAAAAAAAAATTGTCCGACTTTATCTGTCGACAAATGTACGCCCTAAGACATAAATCATGGCCTTAAGTTTTAGAAGCTATCTCAAATTGAATTAAATCTTCTCATGGTAAATTTCTATAATTGCACCTATACGAGATAAAAAATATATTATTGTATTTAACAGGAAGGTACGACGAGGTAAGTGATGTGGTATAGGTGGCAATATGCGGAAATGGATTATAAGGGCATTCCGCCCTCTCTGACAAAAGTCCATCAATCTAGATGTGACACGGATATTACAATGTTTCAGAGAGACATTAACCTAACCTAACCTAACCTAACCTAGCCTAACGTAAGGGGGTAAGGGGGGGGGGGGCTTATAATCCATTTCCGCATATTGCCACCTATACCACATCACTTACCTCATCATACCTTCCTGTTAAATACAATAATAATTTGTTTAAGTTCGTATAGGTGCAATTATAGACCTATACCCTTCTCATTAATGTTGTCCTAATATTTACAAATAATTTTGCTATTCCAGGGTTCATATTATATCAGGATTTGTGTCTTAGAGTGTACTCAATAAGAAAAAAATCCTGCATTTCGTGGGTTCAATGGAGCAGTTCACGTTGTCATTAAAAGTCTCGGGAGGCGTTTGTTATAGTTTAGAGGGCGAAATAAAAATATATTGCTCGAAAATGGTACAAACAATCATAACCCTCATATACAATAAAATGGTACAAACAATCATAACCCTCATATACAATAAAATGGTACAAACAATCATAACCCTCATATACAATAAAATGGTACAAACAATCATAACCCTCATATACAATAAAATGGTACAAACAATCATAACCCTCATATACAATAAAATGGTACAAACAATCATAACCCTCATATACAATAAAATGGTACAAACAATCATAACCCTCATATACAATAAAATGGTACAAACAATCATAACCCTCATATACAATAAAATGGTACAAACAATCATAACCCTCATATACAATAAAATGGTACAAACAATCATAACCCTCATATACAATAAAATGGTACAATCATAACCCTCATATACAATAAAATGGTACAAACAATCATAACCCTCATATACAATAAAAAAATAAATAAAAAAAAAACACACACACACATAATAATCCCCATAATGTTGGATGGGTTAGTGTTAAAATATTAAATACTGTCCATTGTTTTCAAAGCTATCCCGGACTTATTTGAATCTTTCTGATAACCCCTTCAGTATTTAAGAACGCGTTTCTTCATTATTTGGCTATTATTTGACGATGTTATGCAGTTTAGGGCGGATCGCCAGGAATCAAAGGGATATAAGCATTCTCAATTAACACATTAACTCCCATAGGTCATTCCTAAGCTTATAAAAACTCATTCAACCATAGCCAGAATAAAAAGAAGAACGAACCCTCGTATAATGAAAGAGTTAATAATTATCAACTGAAAGGGTTAAATTCCCTCAAGTATGGTATTATTAAGGATTTTTGTCCCCCGGCACTAGCCAGGGATTGAACCTGGTTCTCTGGTGTATCAAACTTGCCCTCTGCCGACTGAGTTACGCACGGACATATAACCGGGAAGTCAGGCCTAGATACGTCTATTGTCTGGGACTTCTCCGACGCCAACTCGGAGCAGTTCTGTGGCTCGGGGATTTTCGGGCATTACATATGGTGTTAGCGGTTGAATGTTTCATTATGAAGGTGGTGATGTATTGCCTCCGGAATGACAACATCACAATCCCATAATAACCACATTGTAAATAACCAAGGGTATTTAATATGATGGTGATTTGCCTTGCTATCGAATGCTTACCTTTTGAATGCTTACCTATTGAATAATGGTGGGAAGCAAAGAAAGAAGCTTATTGTGTAGAACTCAGCTCCAAAGGCTGGTCAGCCGATATTGTACCTAGGTTATTATATTAAGTTTATCCATAGACTACAGTAGATCTGGACTTGACACGAAAATGGAACTTTGCAGTAAGGGACCGAAAATCGGAAAACGAACCCCCATGTTCGAACCTCGAAACCGTGAAAATGTGATATCTAGCCTTAAAAGTGGCTCTCGTTGGCACTGTAACAACACTCTCCAGGAGTGTGTTCCACTCATCTATGATTCTGATGGGAACCAAATCCCTTTTGATGTTCTCCAATGGTCTGGTATTGAAAATTTCTGCGAGTGGTCCCGTAAATTATTGGTATTTTCCTAGAAAAACCTGTTGTAATGGATGTCCTCAAAGCCATGGAATAATTTGCATGTCTATTATGTCTCTTTCTTTTCTGCAATCACTAAAGCCAAGACGTTTGCAACATTTTTCATAGGGCAGCTCTTCCGATACTGGGACCAACTTTGTTATTCTTTGCTGCACTCTCTTTAGAGTCTGTATGTTCTTGATTAGATAAGGTGACCAGCATTAGACAACAAAGTCGAGGCTTGGGCACACCAGTTAAAATTAGAGGTGTACAAGGATTTCCTTGTCCAATATGCAAAAGTTCCTTTTGATGCTTCCCAAATGACTATTTGCTTTTGCAATGGCTTTAGTTATGTATGCTGAGGATTTTAGTCGGGCGATATAGATGCCCAAGTCTTTTTCTTCGGTTGATTTTTTGAGGGTTAGCCAACATAAATGATACTCCTCCTTCAGGTTATAGTTGTCAATGTGCATCGTTTTGCATTTGTTGTCATTGAAAATCAAGAGCCATTTCCTATTCCACTTGTTCAATCTCTCCATGTCTCTCTGAAGGGTATCAATGTCTACCTCTGCCCTGATGGTTATATAGATCATAGCATTGTCTGCAAAAATGCTAGCTGCTGATTCGATGTTGGTAGCAAGGTCGTTGAAGAGAACTGGGCCTAGCACTGATCCCTGAGGAATGCCACTCTTCATCAGTAGTCAATTTGACACAAAGCTCCTTATGGTAACCCTGTGGGACCTACCTGAAGGCAAACCCTTAATCCACCTCAGAATTTTTCTACCTATTCCCATTGCCTCCAGCTCAGGGTTAATTCGGTCAAAGGCCTTTTCATTGTCCAGATACTTTATGTCCACACAATTACAACTATCAGCATCATTCTCTAGGCCGTTGAGATAACACAGCATCTTTGTGAGGCAGTTTATGTTGCTTCTAATCTGTATTGTACATTGGTAATAAGGTTTTTCTCAGTATGATGTCTCACGATTACTTGCCGTACGATACCTTCCAATACTTTGAGCACTATACATGCTAGCGACACTGGCCTGTAATTTAGGGTTTCGGTCTTGCTACCTTTCTTTAAAATGAGTGAGATAATAACCCTCCTCCACTTGCTTGGGACGTCTTGTGTTGAAGATGTCCTGCAACAGGTCACACAAATTGTTTGAGAACTCTTTGAGAATCACTGGAGACACACCATCCAGCCCTGGTGCCATGCTGACGTTTAGTTCTTGGAGTCGTTTCCTTACTTCATCCCTGGTTATGGTGATGTCCTGTGCTCTGAGCCCCTGAATTATGGTGTCCGGCACTGGTGCTGCTCCGCTTGCATCCTTCTATACAAATATTAAGTTGAATGCCTTGATTATTACAGTAGCACTTTCTTGGTCATCTTCAGTGAGGTCACCATTCGTGGTCATTATCTTGGTGACTATTTCCTTGGCAGTTGTTCTAGATCTAAGTGTTATGCCCTGATTTTATTCAGGTTTAGCTATTGGGTGAGGTGAGTTCTTTCAAGACTGGAATATCAGAACTCATAGTTACATGCAAAGAATACAATAGAGGATACATATAATACCAAAATATAGTGTAGGGAACAGTTTATTCACTTAAGCTCTAAGTACATACATATATCTGAATTAGAACTGTACCAAACATGAGAACATAAATAATATAACCACTTATTATCTCCCAGCACGATCGCGGATCTAGAAAGAGCTCAGGTATAATCAAATTACTTCGTTAATATTCATTTCACAGCTACCTAATAGTGATATCTTTGTAGGACCATATAATGTTGGAAAGTATCGAATGCTCTAATAGTCACTTAATATTTCAATCAGATTAAGTCGTTATTATTGACGAGGATATGTGAGGTTGATAGGGTAGGCTATCATACACTTTAAATCACCTTGCGCACTGGTGTATGAAGTTAGAAGTTGAACATTGAGAATTGTGGACTCTAACTTATTTCACTCTTATAGAAATTCAAAGTCGATGGTGAGGAATTTCGGCTTATTTGAATTTAATTCCTTATATTTGTCAGAGAGGTGTACGAACACTGGTTTTAACACTAGTACACATATATACTGAATATGTATCTATAGACTCAAGTTAATTAACACTTTCGAGGATTTATCCCGAAATAAGGAACTTTTGGGACTCTTAAGTTGTTTGTCACTGGTTGGAATTATGGCAGAGTTAATACATGCTCGAATTTGGCATATTTGGATTTAATTCCTTATATACATCAGTGAGGTGTACTAACATTGATTCTTAAACTGGTACACTTATATATAGAGTCTGTATCTATAGACTCGAGTTAGATAACACTTTAAATGATTTATTTTCAAATAAGGAACTTTTGGACTCTGCTGTATTTAAAGAGTCACCGTGCGCAGTGGTGGTCTTCAATAAGTTAATAGTGAAGAACTTTAATTCACTTTCTCCTTTGTCAGTTGGCATTGATTTATATTCACTTTATCAATGGCGATATTCACAGGTGCTGGATAGTTTAACTGCTTGTTGTCTTCTGAGTCTCTGTAGGCCATCTAGGGGGCCTGGTCTTGTGAAGTAAGTTACAGATGGGTTAATGGGCTTGAGGTCTTAAATGTGGTTTAACTATAGTGAAATAGTTGGTCACCACATCAGACTAACGCAAGTATTCTCAGCCTATAGCTTTAGTGTAGAATACTCGTCTATCCTGACCGTTATATTAACCGGTGATGGAATTCCGTTCAGGTACTCTTGAAGTGAGATCTTAAATATAGTGCCTCGGTTATGACGAAGTAGCACTATATCGGGCTAATGCGAGAAGACTGTGGAAGTATCTATCTCGTCTGCCTTTGACCCTTATAAGAGGTTCAAGGAATCCGGGGCGGTGTTTAAACCTTTTAGTTGCTAAGTCTAATGGTATGCCACAGACAAAATGCATCTAGGACTTGTATAAGCAGAGGGCTTGTGAAGGTATCTCGCCAAGCCCTTATTTCCACAAGTGACCGTGATATACGAAGGTCCCTTGTGAAAAGGTGGAGTGTGGTGTTTAAACCTTTCAGTTGCACTAGTCTAATGTATGCCAGTAGACTAAGTACACCTAGGACTTTTGTACAGAACGCCCGTGAGGGTATCTCGCAAGCCCTTACCCTCACAGTAGATCGTGGTATGCAAGATCTCTTGCGAGGAGTTAGAGTGTTAGCTTTTAATAGTAGAAGATCGAAGGGTAGGTATGCCTGAGTCCTTCAACTCTCTACTATTAAGAGTAGAACCTATTGAAAGGTGTCCATGTTAGTTACTGGTATGCCAGTAATAACAAGGATCCTTCCAGTAGGACACTAATATCCTATACAAGGTCTCAATGTCAGTCACTGGTATGCCAATGATGACAAAGATCCTGGTAAGAGGATACTTTGTGTGTGTTAACTTTTAACACTAAAAGATTGAGGGGTAGGTATGCCTGAGTCCCTCAACTCTCTAACATAAAGAGTCGAACCTATTAAAGGTCTATGTTCGTTACTGGTATGCCAGTAAGAACAAGGATCCTTCCAATAGGACACGTAACCTAGAAAAGGTCTCTATGTTAATCACTGGAATGCCAGTAATAACACAGATCCTTTTAATAGGATACAGTTACCGTATCTGCAGTAATAAAGTATTGAAACATAGGTATGCCTGACAACTTCAACTTTTACCACTAAAGGTACAGCCCATTAGAGGCGTCGATGTTAACTGATGGTATGCCACAATTAACAACGATCCCTTAATAGGATTTTTAACTCCTCAGACAAGTAGATGTTCGGTATGCCGTCTATCCAACTGAGTGGCAGGGTAATCTTGAGGTTTCTTACGTGGTATGCCAGTTATAAGGAGCCTCATAATTGCTTACTCCTCTCCGATTTTCCTGGCATAGTGTTGACGATTACTTAGGGGTACCCGTTCCCCCTTTGAGGAGAGCAAGGGCGCTAGCGCACACTCTCTGTTAAGATAGAGAGTTCTTCTTGCTCTATGGTGAGGTCAACTTCTACTTTACTCAATAACTCAATGATAAGTGAGTTTTACCTAAAGGTGGTATTTTATATAACAAGATTTTGAGTCAAGGGTTATTTGGGTGGTTATATCAAAAGGCAAGGTCATGAGGTTCTCGGGATAATATAACTTTGGTTCAAGATTTCAAGTTTCTGATCTTTAAACTCTAGGTGGGAAAACTCAGGCGAAGGGAACGAAAATAAAAAGTGAGGGTAGCTATGCACATCAGGGTATTCAATCTCGCAAGTGTAGTCTATTAGACTTATGATTCATATGTGGTAGTACTTTAAAAAATGGGCTATCTTAATATCTTGGAAAAAGGGTACTAGAGATGTTTACTTGTATTGCAAAATGGTATATATACGCAAGTAAGGATTCTGACAGGTTGGTAGCCCTGACGAGTATAGGTTGGTATTTCGGGTGGCGTATTTAAGCGTGAAGGTATCGATGCGCACGATGAACAGAATGAAGAAGCATATATTTAAGGAAGTTGAAATACATGAAGGAAGGTGATGTGGTTTGTTTATTAGTAGAATAGTTTAGTAAGAAGAAGGCATGTGAGTATATGTCCAGATCCAGATGTTTTCATGAATCCTGACCTGTGGCCAGAAGATGCATATGTCAACTGGTACAGAGAACCAAGACAATATCCCAATGAGGACAGTGCAGAGGCTTCTGGGACTTGGAGGCATCGCACACCACTATCCAACTCGCAGTAATGGAGGGGATACCAACAACAGCAGCAAGTATAAAAGTAACTTCATACAATTGCAGAGGACTCCCCAAAACAAAGAGGAATCTCCTGTTGCGACCTGACATCGTATCTACATTAAGGACCAGTGACATAGTCTGCCTTCAAGAAACCTGGTACGCAAAACAGGACTTAGGTAATTTGAACATATTAGATAAAGATTTCCATGGGTACGGGGTCTCCACTACGGACACACGTGATGGTATTGTGGCAGGTCACCCCCCAGGGGGAGTTGCAATAATGTGGAGATCGTGCCTAGATAGTGTAATTAAAACCATTGAGACAAATTTAAGCTGGTGTGCGGGAATACAGCTGGAAGTGGGACACAGAAAATTTGCAATATTTTGTGTTTACTTACCGTATCAGTGTGCAGAAAATGAAGAACTTTATTTGGAAAAGTTAGGGGAGCTTGGTGGCCTAATTTCTGAATTAGAGATAACGTGTTACTCAGTGGTAGGTGATTGGAATGCTACCCCTCACGAGTTGGGTGGTTCCATGTTTGCTAAACATATGTTAAGGTTTTGTGAGGAGCAAGGTTTAATTTTGTCCTCCAAAAACCTGCTTCCAGAAAATAGCTATACATATGTTAGTGAAGCATGGGAGACCAGGTCGTGGCTTGATCATGCAATCTCTAGCTCTGACTTTCATGACTCTATCTCAGAAATGGCCATAAGATACAACATTACGGATGACGACCACATACCTATAGAATTAACAATCCAAATTAATAAAGCACCGGAAATAACAGAAACTAGCAATAGCATCAAGGCAAAAGTTCCATGGAATGTAATCTCAAATGAAGAGTGCCACATGTACTGTGATAAAACCAAGGACTTATTAAATAGGGCGCAATATGATGGTAATGGTGTAGCACAATGCAGGGATCCAAAATGTAGTGATGCACAACACAGAAAGGACATTATTAAATTTTACAATAGTATAATAGATTCTTTATCAAAAGCGGGGGAAAGTATTTTTAATAGCCGTAAATATAAGTCCTCATTCAATAAGCCAGGTTGGCAAGACTATGTGGCTGACCTGTATCAGGCCTCCAGAGATGCTAGGTCTCATTGGCTTGAAGTAGGTCAGCCTAGACAGGGGCCTATATTTGAACTTCACAAAAGAGCAAAGGCTAGGACCAAATATGCCATTAGATTTATTAAGCAAAATGAAAACCAATTAAGGAAGGAAGCCCTTGCAAAGAGTCTGGCAGAAAAGGATACTAACTGTTTTTGGAAGGACATCAGATCCATGCAAAATTGTAACACACCATTACCTGTCAGTGTTGAGGGGGTTACGGGTGAAGAGAACATTGCTGACTTATGGAAAACTCATTTTAAGGAACTACTTAACAGTGTAAACCAAAGGTCTACTAATGGTGCAATTCAATATGTGAAAGATAGTAATTATGAAGACATTAAAGTGACTGAAAGTGATCTTGAGAATGCCATAAGAAAACTTAGCCTAAACAAAGCTTGTGGGCTGGATGGTATATATGCAGAACATCTTAAATATGCAGATAAGTTGTTAACCCGGCAAGCGCGATAGGCCTCACGGAAGGCTTCCTATAGGGAACGCGATAGGCCTCACGGAAGCAGGACCATAAAAAAAGCCTTCCATAAAAAAAAAGGGCCTATCAAAACAAAGGAATTTGTCTCTAGGTGAGATAATTCCCCTCCAGTACTCATCCATGTAAATCTCACCCACCCCCCTCCCCTCCTTCCCCACCTTATTCCCCCCTCCCTCCCCTCCTCAATTATCACCTATTTTTCCTCTTATTATCATCATTTATCGGTTATTTTTCTCTCCCGCGATAATGTAGCACAAGTGGGTTGCATAAAAGATCGTTATGCAACACCCAGACACCGGCACACACCGCCCCGCTCGTCTCAGTTGACTCCCAGACAGCGAGAGGGGAGGGCTGCCTGTCTCTCTCTCTCGCCTGAGATTATGACCGGGTGGCCAATATCTTCGTTTTTCACCACCCAAATGCTTTTCCCACTTATTTTAGCACTCTTGAAGGTTCATATATACATCATATATGTAAAATAAAAGCATACCGAAAACAAATAATGGTTTATATTGTAAATATAACGAATTCTGTCAGAATCCAGGGCTAGAAATGCACAAATAACTACCCTAGCACCTAGGTCTATATCGCGCTTGTCAGGTTAATAGATAAACTTAGTTCTTGCATCACCAGTCTATTTACGCATGGTGTCCTGCCGGAGTCTATGATATCCGTAATACTTGTTCCTGTCATTAAAGATAAATCAGGTAAAATTACAGCAAAAGACAACTACCGCCCAGTAGCACTTGCTAGTGTGGTGAGTAAGGTAGTTGAAATGATAATGCTAGAAAGAATGTCTGCATATATTGTCACCAGCAGCAATCAGTTTGGCTTTAAGAAAAATCACGGCACAGACCAATGCATATATGTGCTGAAAGAAGTGATTGATACATACAACAAACTAAATAGCTCAATTTTCTCTTGTTTTCTTGATGCAAGTAAGGCTTTTGATAGGGTGTGTCACAAAACCTTATTTGAAAAATTAGTTAACAGGGGAGTGCCTAGCTATATTGTTAGGATACTTATTTTCTGGTATGCTAATCAAAAATGTGTGTAAGATGGGGCAACATCCTGTCAGGCTCTTTCGCCGTAACCAATGGTGTTAGGCAGGGGGGGATATTGTCTCCGTATCTTTTCAACGTCTACATGGATGATCTTAGTCTGGAGCTGAACAAGACTCGCACTGGGTGCTGTATTGGCAGCACCATTGTAAATCATCTCATGTATGCTGATGACCTAGCCTTAATCGCGCCCTCTGGAGCAGGACTGGATAAATTATTAAGAGTATGTGAAAAATTTGGAATCGAACATTCAGTCAAATTTAATCCTATAAAGAGCAATATCATAATATTTAAATCTAACCTTCTATTGAAATCAAAGCTACCTAAATTCCATTTGTATGAAGAAATTATAGAAGAAGTAAGTAAAGTAAAGTATCTAGGACACTATATTTCATGTGATCGCTCAGATGATGAGGATATGGGTCGTCAGCGAAGGCAACTTTACATGCAGGGAAATTCAATATTAAGAAAATTTCATATGTGCACATGGGATACAAAAATAACATTGTTCAACTCCTACTGCTCACCAATGTATACAGCACAACTATGGTGGAACTATAAGAAAATTACAGTGAATAGACTAAGTATCTCATATCACAATATCATGAAAATGTTTCTGGGGCTCTCAAAATATGAGAGTACAAGTACGCTATGTGCCTATATGAACTTACACTGTTACAAATCACTCATTAGAAAGCTAACATATAAATTCATTCAGCGCCTTAACACTTCTGAGAACAGGATCATTAAAATGCTACAAACTCCAAGCATAGTGTACACCTCCAGGATCCAGGCACACTGGAGGAAGTTGCTCTATATTTAACCTTAAGTAATGATTTCAGGTCTGCTACTCTACAGAATTAGCATACCGGTACTGATCCTCATAGTGCAGTACAGTACCGATATTCCTATACTGTACTGTAGCAACATACTGTACCGGAAGCTAAATGATGTGAGGCATGGTACTGTACACAATTAGGACAGTGGTTTTGGTAACACAGTAGTTTGATGACCACTGTTTTTGGTTGAGGCAGTGCTGTGAACTACATGATAGCAAGCTGGGTATTATTTAATTTATTTTTATTTTATGTAGCCTATGTACAGTAGCTTATATATATTTATATATATTTATGTTACTGTAAGGTATATATGGACCCCAGTATGTTCCCCTCTGTACTGTGTGAGTCTGAAATAAAGTATTATTATTATTATTATTATTATATGTTGTTGAGAAAAATAAGTAAAAGAGTTTATCTATTTTATATTGTATTATTTTTGCATAGTTAAAACATGAAAGATATCGTAGCATAATTGGTTGTATTATTTGGTATTATAAACATAAGAGTAGTAACATATTGTATAATAGGATTGATAATATAATGTATGAGTATGTGAAGACAATCGTCTTGTTACATGGTATATTCTAATATTACACATATACATCTTATTAACTAACAATCATGTACTCTAACTTGTACATACATAGATTATGTAGGGGAATGTTTCTGTGGAATCGTCTTTCCTGGTGTAGGAGGACATTCTAACCTAATGGTTGTAACCCTGGCTTCTCTTGTTGGTGATTTCATTTGGGCGTGGTGGTTTTGGAGACGACTTGACTTTAGGTTGACTCGTATTTCCGTTGTCCACTTGAACGTTCTCCTTTTGCGTTTGCTGGGTATCTTTTCTTGTTCTCGGTATCTTACTAACATGGGCCCAAAAGTTGGTTGTCGAGCCTAAAGCAACTTACCTCTCATAGTTATCTTGGAAGTCTTCACTTCTCTGGATACTGCACTTTTCACTGTGTTGTAACATCCTTGTATTACAGATGAGTTTACTATCATCAATGAATAGTCATGGTCATTAATGCTGATACATACATAGTCAAAGCTGTTGCAGGTTAAATTGAAACTCCTTATGGCTTATGAACTATTTACATGATATTTGTATTTCGGAGGTTTCTTTTTCATTTTTGAAGCTTCAAAATGTATAAGAATTGTTGACTGCGACTGTACCTTTATAAGGGTATATTATTGACACTTTAATTACCCTTCCCATAACTTCCTTAAGCCCAAAATATTTGAGTTTGTATACTAAAAGAGTTAAATCCCACAGGAGTGGTGTTAGCGGCTGGATGTTTCATAATGGAGATGGTGATAGGAGCTTCAAGAAGGCACCAGCATCACCACCACAACAGAGAGGAATAGGATGGATATTGTTAGTGATGGTGATTATTATATATATAAACCACCACCACCAACACCACCACCACCACCACCACCACCACCAACAACAACAACACCAACAACACCATCACTATAACAACGACTTTGGACATGACCACAACAGAGAGGAATAGGATGGATTGTGTTAATAATGATGATTGTTATAGAGACAATAGCATCATTGCCATGACATGACAATATTTGTTTATTCTAGGTTGAGCATTACGTTATCATTTATGGATCCAATATGATATTTTATGTTTTAAATATATAGTTTAAAGATGGCATTCATACATTATAGTATTCATAATTATTTACTGGTATTGACCAGTGTAGGCTATATGTGAATGTATGAATGTGCCTTGTATATTGATACAGTATATTAGTTGTGCAAAGAATTGCGCGTATAACCTAGCCATTGTCTGGTAATGCAAACATCTGCGACTCACTTGCTAGGTCAGGTCAGGTGAAGGTATTGAGGGTAAGTCTTTACAACGGCACTAACCTCCAAGCTGTCTATAATTAAATTATAGTGATCGTTATAATTATATTATTTCCGCTACATCCTTGACTGTCAACAACTCGGTTCAGCTCTACAAATCAGATAAGCCTTAATTATAATCACTTGGACCTATGTTATATATTGAGTGCCTGTTCTATGTATATTCTATACTATAATATATTCCTGCGTATATCTTTCTAGAGCTTTTATCGTCACAATCCCGATAAAAAAAAAACGGTCCTTCGAAATACTGGGTCCTTCTTGTCTTTCATTCTTACTCCTGATGTTTGTTCCTATTTCCCTGTTCCTGAATTTTGTTCGATTTTCCCTTTTCCCTATTCACTTTCCTCTCCTCATTATACAGCCTAATACTAAAATTTATGCTACCTTGGGACAAAATGTACAGTTACTCGGGATATGGATTTCCATAAGGTAGATGGATAGGGATTATTGTGCCATCTTAGGCTAACATATTGAAGCCTATCATGCAAGTAGGTCTTAGGTAATAGTTTACCTGACTTTCGGCCTAGAATTGTGTCAACAGGCCTGCCACCCTTTCAGAACTGAAGATAAAGAGAGGGATAGCGAAGGGCTGTTTAACTAGGCTAACCAAAGATTTGGGATGCCTTCATTGATCGGGCAGAAGCATCCGATTTGAAGGGCAAAAGTATCTTGATTTGCAAGTGCCACAATGAACTGGAGTCAGTCAATGACCACTTATACGAAGTGTATGACGAGTCCGTTGACATTGAGACGATAATGAACACTCTGAAGCCTGGAAGCAATAGTAGCTAAACTGGAATCCTTTTATAAGAAATTCCCTAGTTTATCCAACAGTAGTGCCACGTAAAAATTAGCAGGGGTTGGGGGCTACCTACACTCCATCTACCTAAATTTAGTGGTGACCTGGTAACTTGGACAGTATTCTGGGACCTCTTCCGCTGTACCGTGCACGACAACAAGGACTTGTCCTTTATCCAGCACTTTACTTATCTGCATGGGCAGCTGGAGGGGGAGGCACAGAAGTTGTTGGAGGGATTTAGTTTGATAGCCAGTAGCTTCGCCACCGCATTATCCATACTCGAGAAGACATACGGATAAAAAGACCAAATTAAATCCACTCACATCACGAACTTGTGTGAATTGTCTGCTCCAGTTTATGAGGTAGGTGCACTTAACCCCTACTGTACCATAGGGTACTAGCATAAATGTACCCCCCAGTTCCAAGCAATGTGGCCAAAATGGCTTCAGAGGCAAGATAAAACAACCTCCTACCTCAAAAGATGGAGGAATACTGCCTCTCCCAGCATGTGGGGGCTTGGATATAAGCTGAGAAGCGTTGCCAAGGTCTTAGAGCAGTGTTCAAATGTTGTGGTACCAGGTACTGCCTGATACTGGCAGTTACAAGGATCATATATTACTGACGGCTGACAGCCGTCGCTGGGACTGGGGGAGTGATTTAACTACTGACGGCTCTCTGCCGTCGCTGGTACTGAACGGGTCAAAACATTCTATGCCGCTTTCGATCCATCCGATCCATGAATACCCTAGATGTCAGCATCGACGAAATGTGTACAGTCATATTAATGAATAAGTTACCATCACCACTTCGTGAGACCTAGAAACGAGCAATGAAATCTACCCCAGTTGAGTTGTAGTCTTTTATAGATTATTACCAGGAAGAGGTGTTTAATATAGAGGGAGTTGCTAATGACCCAGTACAATTTACTGCCACAGCTTCTACATTTGCCACCGTAAATAAAAGTACTGGTAGATTAAAAAACCAGGCAGAGCCCTAGAAATTTGCTTCCTATTTGTGTACTAGTCCCAAGCATGCGTGGTACAAGTGTACAAAATATTCTAGTATCGAATCGAAGAGAAGTAGAGCTAAATCTCTGAAGTTGTGTCAAGGATGCCTCTCAAAGGATCATGGGGGTGCAGTTGCACCAATGCAAATCTAAGTCCCTGCAGAGAGTGTAATGCCAGGCACTTCCAAGATTTATGTCCCCAAGATAGAGAGGTAGCGAATCAAAACACAGTTGCGACCTCTGAACCTGCTCCCACCTCCACGACGTTGTCTGTAGCTTCCGAGCGAGAAACAGTAATTTTGCCCACAATAAATATGCCAGTTAGTAGTAGTCAAGGTTATTACTATCATCGTGCTCTGCTAGATCAGTGTTCCCAGCGCACTTTTGTACTGCGGTCCTCTCTACCGTCAGTACAGTATGTTGCATTGGGAAGAGAGACATTGAAGCTGCAAGGGTTTATGGGAGCCCAACAGGTTTAAGAGGTAGTCGCCCTGCAGTACAAAGATAGGGATAGGACTTCATCCTTAAAGGCAGTAGTAGTAGACTCCTTACCAGAATAGAGTACATGATTTCAAAGGGCATCATGGGTGTAGTAGCCAATTTGCAGAATTCAGGATATAGGCTAGCCGATTCATTTGTAGATAGTAATGATAAACCAGACATGTTGATCGGTGTTGATTTATTCTATGACCTTGTGCTACCAGGATATATACAGGAAGGTAATGTAGTGCAATTACCTACCAAATCTGGGTATGCCATCAGTGGGTCATACAAGGATCAAGTAGCCAATACTAGTATTGAAGTTATGACAGTGTTGAAGATTGACGTCAATTCTATTAGTAAGTATCTACAGACAGTGCCATGTAGTAATGATTTGAATAAATTGTGGGACTTGGACAATTTAGGTATCAAGTCAGGAGAGATCGATGCACTTTAAATTGTATGATGAAGCAGTAACCAACGTATCTGAGGAGAACCAGTATTGTGTCCGAGTGCCATGACACAGAAACAGAGGCAACTTGCCGAATAATTACGGTCTGGCGATAGGTAAGGTATGAGGTATACAGACCGAATCGCCAACTCCTTATCGTGCACACCACAGGGTCGAACTCGACAGCAAGACTACTCCAATTAGAGTCGTGTTTGATTGTTCAGCCTAAATGTCACCTTTGGCTTTAAGCCTTAATGCTTGTTTGTATACAGGGTCCTCTTTAGTCCCTGACCTGGCGAATGTGATGTTGCATTTTCGCTGCAAGCCGTACAGGTTCATAAGCGATATCGAGAAGGCATTCCTAATGTTGCAGTTAGAAAAACTTGATCGAGAGAGTGCGCGATTCTTGTGGCCTAGGAACCCCTTTGACTTAAACTCGCCTTGTGAGGTATTTCGTTTCAAAGTCGTATTGTTGGACGCAACTTACTCACAGTTCCTTTTAAAGCCATAATATTGAAGCATTTATCCCTGTTCAATGATGTAGATCTCGTCAGCCAAATAAAAGGTGGCCTTTACATGGACAACATTCAAGGTACCAATGACGGTATTATCGCAAATTATTGGCAGTTCCAGCGCACATTCTCATGAGCACATTTATACTTGCGGGAGTGGGTTACAAATAGTCTGTGATTGAAGCCAGTATTGGAACAGGATGGTGTAATGGCTACTGATCAGCCGAGTCATAAGTATTTAGGTATGCGATGGCAACCGGACACGGATAGGCTTTCCTTTGGGCATCGGGATTTTACCTGTGAGGATTTACCTACCAAGCGAAAATGTCTTAGCCTAGCTGCACAGTTGTTTGATCTTCTTGGCATCCTCTTACCAGTTAGCATCAAGTCGCGGTTATTTCATCAAGTTTTATGGCATACCAAAATCAGTTGGGACGAGACTATCCCTTCTGATTTAAAATTGATAACTGTCAGAGTATCAGTTTCCCATGACAAATCATCTCAAATATACAGGTGGATTTACACGTGTTTAGTAACGCCAGTAATGCAGCCTACGGTGTTGTAGTGTACCTTTCTGATGGTGAACATAGTGCTTTAGTTGCTGCCAAGGCTAGAGTAGCACCCATCACGTATGTGACAGTACCCAAATTAGAGTCAACAGCAGTTTTACTAGTCACACGTCTCATTCACATTACTCCAATGGCACTCACGGATCACCATGAATTCAATAATGTATAATTGTGGTCTGATAGTCAGACTTGAGACTTCATGGTTGCGCAGTCAGAAGGTGTTGCCTGTGTATTTTAGTAATAGAGTGAATGATATATGTGGGTTACTTACTAATGCTAGTGTAAGATATGTGAGCACTAAGAATAACCTGAGTGACCTGTTGACTAGGGGTATCACCTCCAAACAGTTGTCGGATTCTCTGTTTTCGGTGTGAGCGTCCTGGGTTCGAATCCACGGACTGCCACATGTGTTTGTAAATTTCATTAATAGATTTTAGGAGTATAGTTGGTTGTTGGAAGGAACATAATAATTGATATTGGGTCAGGGGTAATTTATCGAGAAGACTTCCCTAGTGGTTAAGGCCCCATTAATTGCTCTTTCCATTCACATATGCATAGCCTACGTGAGTTGCAGTTGGGATGTGTGTACATGCTTAGATTGATATGCAGGATTCGAAGTTGCATACTAAATTGTAGGCAGTGTCCACCATCCTTTAACTGTCTTCGTGGTGCGATGCATAAGGTGTTGATTTTCGGTGTGAGCGTCCTGGGTTCGAATCCACGGACTGCCACATGTGTTTGTAAATTTTATTAATCGATTTTAGGAGTATAGTTGGTTGTTGGAAGGAACATAATAATTGATATTGGTTCAGGGGTAATTTATTGAGAGGACTTCCCTAGTGGTTAAGGCCCCATTAACCTGACAAGCGCGATATGACAGTAGGTGCTAGGGTAGTTATTTGTGCATTTCTAGCCCTGGATTCTGACAGAATTCGTTATATTTACAATATAAACCATTATTTGTTTTCGGTATGCTTTTATTTTACATATATGATGTATATATGAACCTTCAAGAGTGCTAAAATAAGTGGGAAAAGCATTTGGGTGGTGAAAAACGAAGATATTGGCCACCCGGTCATAATCTCAGGCGAGAGAGAGACAGGCAGCCCTCCCCTCTCGCTGTCTGGGAGTCAACTGAGAAGAGCGGGGCGGTGTGTGCCGGTGTCTGGGTGTTGCATAACGATCTTTTATGCAACCCACTTGTGCTACATTATCGCGGCAGAGAAAAATAACCGATAAATGATGATAATAAGAGGAAAAATAGGTGATAATTGAGGTGGGGAGGGAGGGGGGAATAAGGTGGGGAAGGAGGGGAGGGGGGTGGGTGAGATTTACATGGATGAGTACTGGAGGGGAATTATCTCACCTAGAGACAAATTCCTTTGTTTTGATAGGCCCTTTTTTTTTATGGTCCTGCTTCCGTGAGGCCTATCGCGTTCCCTATAGGAAGCCTTCCGTTAGGCCTATCGCGCTTGCCGGGTTAATTGCTCTTTCCATTCACATATGCATAGCCTACGTGAGTTGCAGTTGGGATGTGTGTACATGCTTAGATTGATATGCAGGATTCGAAGTTGCATACTAAATCGTAGGCAGTGTCCACCATCCTTTAACTGTCTTCGTGGTGCGATGCATAAGGTGTTGATTTTCGGTGTGAGCGTCCTGGGTTCGAATCCACGGACTGCCACATGTGTTTGTAAATTTCATTAATTGATTTTAGGAGTATAGTTGGTTGTTGGAAGGAACATAATAATTGTGGTGCAAGGGCCTTCGTGGCTAACTTCTATAACAGAGTGGCAAAAGGATCAGGCAACGGCCATACCAGTACAGGTAACTTTTCCCATTGAATCAATGGCCGTGGCAGTAGTCACTCAGGGTAATGAAGGCATCACAATTGATTGGGACTGATATAGTAGCTATGATAAGGCAGTATGGGTCCTTGCATCGGTAAACCAAACCGTAATGCATGTAATTTGCACCGAAAGGTTAGGGGAGTGATCTTATCCGACAGCTCTACCTTGCTAGTTATCAAAATGTGAGCTGCTGAGAATTTTACGAAATTAATGATCATAATAGTACAAAAGGAGTCAGATAAGAGTGAAAGGAATATCTTGACTAATACTAACCAAAATCTACCGGGTGCTAATATCATGCGACAGCTAGGACTATACATAGACGATGGTGTGATCAATTGTAGGGGTATGATTCAGTTGGGCACGATCAGCGATGACAGTATACTGTATTCCAATATTTTTTTTTTTTTTTTTTTTTTAAGAGACAATGAACGGAGGAAGGAAAAACACAGATAAAACAAAAAGGTCCATGTGCCTAAAGGCATCCTCCATTCATAAAATGTTTGTAACAACTGGATTTAAACATTTGTAGATTGTAAGTTTGTGGAAAGCAATTCGAGGGAAGTGAATTCCAAAGAGTAGTAGCTCTGGGGATAAATGAATTCTGATAAGCAGAAGTTCTGCATTGTGGAGGAGAAAGTGTAAATTCATGGGCGCTCTCAGCTGCCCTAGTTCTACGGGGAAAGATGTGGAGAGGCGGCACAATTGAAGCAAGTTCCTTGGAACAATTGCTGTGAAAATATCTGTAGAATAATGCAAGGGATGCAACGTTTCTTCGTATGGATAATGTAGGAAGGTCCTGTGTGATTGCAGGGTTATTGATTAATCTAATAGCTTTATTTTGAATGTTGTCCAACTGCCTCAATGCAACCACTCCACTTCCACCCCACAGAGGTGAACAGTAATCCATCTGAGAACGCACATGACTTTTATATATCACGGCCAACTGCTCGTCAGTGAAGAATTCTCGAACTCTGTACAGGAGTCCCAGTTTTTTAGAGGCATTCTTAGCAATGCTTCTAACATAATGTGTCCAGCTCAAGTTAGTAGTTAATGTTACACCGAGAATGTCAATACTAGGGGAAGTGGGAATATTTACATCATTAAAAAATATATGGGAGTCAGTGAGATTCTGTCGGTTAGAAAATTGAATGTATTTGGTTTTCTGTGCATTAAAGGAAACTAGATTCTTTTGTCCCCATCCATTAATTCTAGAAAGGTCCTGGTTCAGAGAAATTGCAGTGTTTATTTTTGAATTTATAAGATCGGGTTGGGTGAAAGAATTGGTAAATGTGAAGGAACTGTGGAGTGTTGAGTCATCTGCGTAGGAATGAATTGGATTATGAGTGGTAGATATGAGATCATTGATATGAATGAGGAACAGAATTGGGGCCAAAACTGATCCCTGGGGAACACCAGCATTTATTGAGTGAAATTGAGAATAAAGGCCATCTACCATTACACGTATTTTTCTGTTATGAAGATAAGAAGAAATTAGTGGAACTAATGATGCAAGGCCGTAGTGTGACATCTTCGACAATAAGGATTGATGCCAGACTCTATCAAATGCCTTTGATATATCCAGTGCTATTGTATGTGTTTCACCATGTTGGTCTGTAGCTTGGTTGATTTGATGCGTAAGAAGGCAAAGCATGTCTTCAGTTGATCGACATCGTCTAAAACCATATTGCCTATCACTGATTAATTTATTATTCTCAAGATGCTTAATTATGTGATTATTTAATATAATTTCAAAGACTTTACCAAGAGTGGAAGTTATAGCTATTGGTCTGTAGTTTGATGGATCTGAAGAGGCACCTTTTTTAGGAACTGGATGGATGTTTGCTTCTTTCCAGGGTACTGGGAAGCATGAGGTATGAGTACACAGACGGAAAAAATTTGCCAATACAGAAGCGAGCACCAAGGAGCAATTCTTAAGTACTATTGGAGGAATTTCATCTGGACCAGGAGCCTTATCTACTGAGAGATTCTTCAAAATAGTTTTGACATGTCTGGTGTGGATCTTAAGTGAGGGAATTTCAGGCGAATTAAAATTAAGTACAGGGACATCTTGATTTATTTCATCTAAGGTTGAGTTGGTAGAGAAAATATCCACAAGAAGGTTAGCTTTACCTCATGGGTCACTTACAAGATTGCCAGTCGGAGATTTTAATGGTGGAATGGATGAAGCAGTAGTGAAGTTGGATTTAAATGAGTTAAGAGTAGACCAAAATATTTTGTTATCATTTGGATTATTTAGAAGTTTATTTGCCTGCTTGTGGAGAAAGTTTGATTTAGTTAGGTTTAATACAGTTTTGGCATGATTTCTGATGTTTCTAAAGTAATTAAAGGCTTCATGAGTTTTTGATCTTGTGTATGCATTGTAGGCTATTGTTTTTTGTTCAGTTACTCTAGCACAATTATGGTCAAACCATTTAGGTGAATTAGATCTTTTACTGTACTTTTGATGAGGAATAAAAGTTTCCATTCCAATTTTTACAAAATCTTGTATGTGGTTCAAGGTGGAGTGTGCATCATTAGAAAAGAAAGAGGTCCAGGGAATATCAATAAAGAAACCTTGAAGACCCTCCCAGTCTGCTCTATCGTAATGCCATTTAGTCACCAAAACAGGTTCAGAGTGGGAAGGTGTGGTAGGTGATAGACAGGTGGCCTGTATCAGACAGTGATCAGAAGATCCAAGCGGGGACCTCACTGTAACATCATAATTTTCTGAACTGGTAGTTAAAAATAAGTCCAGCAGGTGGGAATTATGATTAGGATTATCTGGTACACGGGTGGGTTGGTTGACTAGTTGAGTGAGATTAAATGAGTCTGCAAATAGCTCACATTCAAGACCAGCATCATCAGTCCTGGCTGAATGAGTGAGCCATTCAACATTATGGACATTAAAATCACCCAACACAGTGATTTCAGAAGAAGCATTTAAGTTGAGGACACTGAGTTGTGAGGACAGAGAATCAAAAAGACTTTGCTCTGGAGGAGTATTTGGGGAACGGTAGATGCAACACATGTATTTAAATTTACCAGCAGAAATTAATTTGTATATAGAATAATCAAAATAGGGACAATTGAAACTAGTAACCTCCTCCAGGGCAATTTCAGATTTTGCGAAGCAACATACACCTCCTTTAGGTCTGAAATTTTGGAGCAGTTGATAACCTGGAAAATTAAATCTAGACGTGTCAGATGTGGATGTTACTTGAGTCTCTGTCAAAAAAAGGAGAGTAGGGGATTCTGCTTGAAGAAATTGGTGTACAGAATTGATGTTAGAGTGAAGTCCCCTTATATTGCTAAAGAAAAAGCTGCACCGAAATATCCTATACTTCTACCATCTAACCATACAGTAACTCGTTTGCTTATAGTTAAATGTCACATAGTATGTTGTCATTATGGTGTAGGTCATTTGGTAGCTTATTTGCGGCAGAAATGGTGGATCTCGCACATTCGACAGACGGTAAAGATGGTAGTACGAAAGTGTGTAGTATGTAAAAGACTTCAAGGTATAACCTACTCACTAAGGAATGCACCTCTTTTGTCTAGTTTCCGAGTACAGCCTAAAGAACCCTTCTCGGTGGCTGGTACAGTTTATTCCGGTGCATTATTAGTAAAAGATAATTCTACCATTAAGGCTTACATCGTGTAATTGACCTGTGCCATCACCAGGGCAATTTACCTAGAACTAGTAACTAACATGTCTTGCAAAAGCTTTATGCACACTTTCCGTCGGCTCGTCAGTAGGCAGGGCTTTCCCCACATAATTCTTAGTGATAACGCTACAACATTTGTTGTCCAAAGTGCTGGCCAAGATATCTAAACATCCGGTGCTTCAGAACTTTATGCTAGAACACCATTGTAAGTGGCCAGAGTTCCTTGGTTCGGTGCCATATGGGAAAGAGCAATAGGGATAGTGAAATCTGGATTAAATAGGATTCTCAGTAGAGCCTCAGTAGCTTTAGAAGAACGGCAAACTATTATGTGTGAAATTGAATCCTGTGTGATTGATCGACCTTTAAGTTATGTCTCAGGTGACTTAGATGATGTGAATGCCATTATTCCTTCTCACATGCTGGGGGGTAGTAGACTGAAAACGTTCCCCAAAGAAGCGATAGCCAATGAGGAATTGACAGATCCACCATTCCACGGGGATAAAGTCATGACCGGTAGATATCGCTATATGAATCGATTATCGAAAGATATCTGGAAATGATGGCAGTCAGAGTACCTCTTGGCAATGAGAGAGATTAGTCAGTACCACTTGAATCTAAGGGTAAATCATGGCCGAAGCAAGGGGATGTCGTCCTAGTACATGACAAGGGTCCTTGACTAATGTGGAAATTAGGGAGAATCACTAGCCTAGAGGTGGGCAAGGATGGAATAAGTCAAGTGGTAAATGTTGAGACAGGTACAGGTGTCACCACTTGCCCCATTGTTAGGTTGTACCCCTTAGAACAGGCGGAAAGTCAATGCCTAACTCATTCTGATGAGCCGTTGACTCTAGATCTCCCTCTTGACGCATTAAGCGTTGACAGGGAGGTACTTGATATTCAGTTACTACGGGCCTCCCGTCAAGCTGCATTAGGTGCTGGTTCTTTATGGTGGAGTAAAATAGCTTCCGGCCAACTCTAGATTTTCGTTGTAGATTTGTATATATATAAACCTTAGCCTGGAGTAAAATTACATTTTTAGTAATTGTAAATTTGAATATCTACCTTAGCCTGGATTAAGACTAATATTAATGTATCATTTAGTATAGAAATTGAGGCCATTAATTGGTCTAGTATAAAGTTGTTGTATATTATTCTAACTTTGTGGTGACAGTATGTCATGACTTGACAATATTTGTTTAGTCTATGTTGAACATAATATTTTATTATATGGATCCAATATATTTTCTTTCTTTAATATATAGTTTAATAACTATATTCATACAATATAGTATCCATAATATTTTACTGGTAGTGATCAATGTATATGTGAATGTATGAGTGTTCCTTGGGTATTGATAAAGTATATTAGTTGTGCAAACAATTGCGCATCAAACCTAATCATTATCAGGTAATGCACACATCCACGGCTCACTTGCTAACCATTCTCCAAGCTGTCTATACTTATATTATAGTGATCGTTATATTTACGCTACATCCTTGACTGTCAACAACTCAGTTCAGCTCTACAAATCAGAAAAGCCTTAATTATAATCACTTGGACCTATATTATACATTGAGTGCTTGTTCTATGATTATTCTACACTATATTCAGGTAATTTCTTCCTTCCTATATCTTTCTATTGCTGTTATCTTCACAGTCCCGATAATCATTACCACCACAACCACTACCACCACTACCATCACCACCACAACAACGATTTTTGACCACAGATGTGAGGAATATGATGGATTGTGTTAATGATGATGATTGTTATAGAGACCATTCCATCATTATCACCACAACAACGCTTTTAAGCCAATTAAAGAAATGTGCCATTCATGTTTTTAAAAGTGCTGCACATGCTAATTAATTACCTTCGATTCTGACAGAATTCGTTATATGTACGAAATATAGCAATACTACTGTTGAATGTGCTTATATTTTCCTTGTATAATGACCATGTGAACATCGAATATCAGAAAATGTGTTTAACAGCAAATATCCAAGCAAAAACTGTATATTTGTGTGAGGGGAAGGTTGGGGCATGTGACAGAGCGTGCGACATACAATCTCCCTCTCACGTTAGAGGGTGGGAGGATGTGGAGGGAGAGGGGGAGAGTGATAACTCCACATATTACCGGCGGGAAAAAGAAGTAGGGGGAAATAATGATGGAAAAATTAAGATAATTGAGGAGGGGTGAAGTGGAGGGAGAATGGGGGGGAGGAGAGGGACGGAGGGGAAGGCAGGAGCTGGTGGTAAGCAGGCATGTAACCTCTGTGTACTCGTACCTCATGCTTCCCAGTACCCTGGAAAGAAGCAAACATTCATCCAGTTCCTAAAAAAGGCGCCTCTTCAGATCCATCAAACTACAGACCAATAGCTATAACTTCCACTCTTGGTAAAGTCTTTGAAATTATATTAAATAATCACATAATTAAGCATCTTGAGAATAATAAATTAATCAGTGATAGGCAATATGGTTTTAGACGATGTCGATCAACTGCAGACATTCTTTGCCTTCTTACGCATCAAATCAACCAAGCTACAGACCAACATGGTGAAACACATACAATAGCACTGGATATATCAAAGGCATTTGATAGAGTCTGGCATCAATCCTTATTGTCGAAGATGTCACACTACGGCCTTGTATCATTAGTTCCACTAATTTCTTCTTATCTTCATAACAGAAAAATATGTGTAATGGTAGATGGCCTTTATTCTCACTTTCACTCAATAAATGCTGGTGTTCCCCAGGGATCAGTTTTGGCCCCAACTCTGTTCCTCATTCATATCAATGATCTCATATCTACCACTCATAATCCAATACATTCCTACGCAGATGACTCAACACTCCACAGTTCCTTCACATTTACCAATTCTTTCACCCAACCCGATCTTATAAATTCAAAAATAAACACTGCAATTTCTCTGAACCAGGACCTTTCTAGAATTAATGAATGGGGACAAAAGAATCTAGTTTCCTTTAATGCACAGAAAACCAAATACATTCAATTTTCTAACCGACAGAATCTCACTGACTCCCATATATTTTTTAATGATGTAAATATTCCCACTTCCCCTAGTATTGACATTCTCGGTGTAACATTAACTACTAACTTGAGCTGGACACATTATGTTAGAAGCATTGCTAAGAATGCCTCTAAAAAACTGGGACTCCTGTACAGAGTTCGAGAATTCTTCACTGACGAGCAGTTGGCCGTAATATATAAAAGTCATGTGCGTTCTCAGATGGATTACTGTTCACCTCTGTGGAGTGGAAGTGGAGTGGTTGCATTGAGGCAGTTGGACAAAATTCAAAATAAAGCTATTAGATTAATCAATAACCCTGCAATCACACAGGACCTTCCTACATTATCCATACGAAGAAACGTTGCATCCCTTGCATTATTCTACAGATATTTTCACAGCAATTGTTCCGAGGAACTTGCTTCAATTGTGCCGCCTCTCCACATCTTTCCCCGTAGAACTAGGGCAGCCGAGAGCGCCCATGAATTTACTATTTCTCCTCCACAATGCAGAACTTCTGCTTATCAAAATTCATTTATCCCTAGAACTACTACTCTTTGGAATTCACTTCCCTCGAGTTGCTTTCCACAAACTTACAATCTACAAAAGTTTAAATCCAGTTGTTACAAACATTTTATGAATGGAGGATGCCTTTAGGCACATGGACCTTTTTGTTTTATCTGTGTTTTTCCTTCCTCCGTTCATTGTGTCCTTAAAAAAAAAAAAAAAAAAAAAAAAAAAAAATCACGTATGGCTTCCATTTCACAGGTACTGCGGCATTTTATTTTATTTATTTTTTTGTTAATGGGCTGTCTTCCAGAAAGCCTATCACATTCGCCTAGCATACACTTCCTGATGGCCTACTACACTTGCCGGGTTAAATGTAAACACAGCAGGGAGGTAGAGGATTGATTGCGTTAATGATGGTGATTGTTATAGAGACAATACCATCATCATCACCGCCTCAACAATGAATATAAAAATGACCACATCAGGGAGGCATAGGATGGATTGTGTTAATGATTATGATTGTTATAGAGACAATACCATCACCACCCCAATTAGCCATATTCCAATTACACCTAACGCCATCTGGATCCTGTGGCGGTACTAAGTAAAAAGGTGCAAACAAAAACATTTTGGAGTTCGTGGTCAAGAGGCTATTCTATCACTGCTTGTCTTCCAATTCACGTTGCAGACAAAGTTAAGTGGGAATGTGAGAACTCTCTCATCTTTAGTAACTCATGCTATGACTATTCTCACAATACATGAATAAATAAATATTATCTACATTATACATACGTACTGAGCCTCTACATTTTGCTACATAGAATGTGCCAACGCCGACAAGAGCTATGAACTGCAAAAGGTTAATATTTCTTAACAGCACAGCCTCATTCGAAAGTTTGTCAGTATTATCGTGGTCGTACAGTGATCTATGGATATTTTCGTACTTCTGTAAATCAATTTTTAGCATAGCAGTCCCATAATTAGTAATCAATTAATTATCAAAATTAGTTAGTGATGTGCACTGCATCGATGATTTTTCGATCGCATAAGCACAAATTTGGCTCATGTTATCTCTTAGTTTATGCATATTCTGAATATATTTTTAGTAATTGCAATAATAGAACCGTATTATATCATCCATCAATTCTTGTAAATACACATGCTTGTGGGGTCATAATTATGAAATATTAAGACTGCCGAAATCAGCCTGGTGTTTTTTATGGTTGTTGGAATAAGGCTAATTAACACCACAATTACCATCACCACAACAACAATGACTTTGGACATGACCACTCAGGGAGGAATAAGATGGTTCTTGTTAATTAAACACTTAAATATTATGATGCTTTTTCACTATTTTCTAGCTAACATTAGGCGATTTTATTAAGCATAGAAAGACCCTCTAGGAATCAAGGGGGTAAAAACTATCTCGGTTAACTTTGAACCCCACAGACCCTTCTTAGGCTGCATGAACTAATATAATAATAGCCAACATTTAATGAAAGAGTGCAACATAGAATACTGAAAGGATTAGAAATAAGCAACAAGAGTTAAAGCTCTGATTTGGTAGTAGCCTCGAAGTATCAAACGTAATACTTTATATATATATACTGTATATTAATCTTTCCAGGCCCTCTCTAGAACTTAACCCTTTCACGCACATATGACGTAGAGGTTGCCAGATTAGCAATAAGAAATAGAGTTCTCTCACTCTTATAATTACCTCTCCAAAATTAGTTTTCTGCCCACAGCTACCGGTAACTCAAATACAACTGCAGAGGTTGAAGTAACTAAATTAAAGGTTTCTAAATACCCCTGATGGTAACAAAGGCTTTAACCCTTTGTGGGGCGGAGTGTTTTCGGAGATAGTGCAAATTCGCGCGCTCATAGGTCCAAATTTCCTTGATCCCTCGCATGATCAAGTTTGGTCACTCGCCCTATAAAGGGTTAAAGTATCCCTAATAGGCTCAAAATCGCGTCATATGTCGGAGAGGGTTAATAACTGCAATCAATCAGCGACCAAAAATCGTCTATAGCTATAGTCTATTCGCTGTAAGTAGGCGAGAAATCATGACTTCTAACTTCTGTAACTCAAAAACGACAAGAGTAATCGAGCTAAGATTTCTACCATTTGGGAAGAGTCAGTCAAGGAATAGATGTGGACGTTTACAGCCAATTTGCTCTAGCCCTTTTTGAGTTACAGAGGATAGAGGTCATGATTTCTCGCCTACTTACAGCGAATAGACTATATGCACTAAATCACTGATAGCTACGTCATCGATATCCAAGGTTTACTAAGAAGATTAAAGAGTAAAAAGAAATAAAAATTATCAATTCGCTCGCCTGGATAGGGACTACATCACCAAGGATTTTGGTGTTCTGATTAGTAGAGACCTAACGTTTTCCAAACAGTGCATTGGAGTAGAGAAGAAAGCTCAGCTATTTCAGGGCAATATAAAAAAGCAATTTAAGGGGAGATGGGCCGTGTTGTTGGTCTATTAATTAATGTATTCTTATATTTCTTAGTTTCCTCGCTAGACCTCCATCAAGCTTAAAAAAACACATCCTAGACCCCCTTTCAAGATAAATTTTTACATTTTTCGGGTTTCCTCTTAAAATTTCAGGCTCGCTATCGCTCACCAGGAAAAAATCTACACCTAAATGGCACAACAGGTCTTAAAATTGACAACGAAATGGGGCGAAAGGTATTAAAATCGCCAAACTAATGGGCCGAACGTCTTGTAATCTCAACAAAAATGGGGCTTAACACGAGGGAGAAAGGGGACTAGAAAAACGACCCATCTCCCCTTAAGTATAGGAATAAAGAAATAGTCCTCACATTCTACATTAACGCTGTCCTGGAGTTTGTTGTGTAATAAATATCAACACTGTATTAGGCCGCTGTCACACGAGCGCTTTTTCCGTCAATTTTCCATGAGCAAGTTTTTTTTCGTATTATTTAGGGACTTTTTCGCACTGGTATCGTTAACTAGACTGGAAGTAGAGTATGTTAGGCGGTTGAATTCTGATAAAGTGTAATTTTTTAAGCTGCCAGACCATAATTGCCCATAAAAATTGCTCGAAAAGGGCTTGTGTGACTCCGGCTTTATAGTTGTGTCCAGATGGCTGTCAATATACATTCATAAAAGCCTGTAGAAAAATGTAATCGAGTTAAGTACAAGGTACCTTGAAGAGATATAATTTCATAAGGCTCGGCCTAATGTTTTGCATGTACAAAAATATCAACATATTGTAATACTATGGCTTAATAGATTATCTTTATTATTATTATTATTATTATGAGTAGTAGTAGTAGTAGTAGTAGTAGTAGTAGTAGTAGTAGTAGTAGTAGTAGTAGTAGTAGTAGTATTCTGGTCTCCAGTACTCAGGAAAAATATAGAGTGACTGGAAAGAGTAAAAGCTAGGGCTACAAAGCTTATTCCATCGATTAGTGAACTGAGGTATGAGGACCTGTTTAGAGCTCTTGATCTCTTTTTGTTGAAAACACACATACTACAAGGACAGCTCATTGAAGTTTTAAAAATACCTAGTGGGTTTGACAATGTGGATTAAAACAAACAAAAATTGCCTTAACATGAATACAACGCCAACCTTGGCTGGAAGTTAGAATTTAAAAAGTGTCAGCACTATTATCTGTGGAAACTGTTTCACATACAAGATAAGTTCTACCTGGAATGAACTTCTTTCAAATATTGTAAACAGTTCTTCAGTCGAGCAGTTTAAGAAGAGAGTAGATAGTGTTTACACTCTAATAAGTGTAGTGCACTACATAATCTTTCTCTTTCCACTTCGAGTATCTCACAAGAATGGACTGAAAGGTTATTGAGATACTAACTATTCCTTGTAACTACCTGTAACTCTCTCTCGCGCTCTCTCTCTCTCTCTGTCTCTCTCTGGGTTCTTGTGTGTCTCTCAGTGTCAGCCAACAGTCGCCTGTCTGTCAACTGGACCACAAAAAAAAAAAAAAATGGGAGCCGGGGTGGAAATTCGGACCCATCTTTTTATAGTCAGTTATTTTAGGAATCGGTCTTTCAAATTACTGTCGTGCCTCTCCTATATTTATAATTAACCCTTTCACTATTAAAGGGAGCATTATTCCTTTCATTCTGGATCTCATTAGCTTAATATTAAAAAAATATATATATAAGCAGGACATAGAAAACGTTGATCCCTAAAACAAGGATCTGGGCAACAGGAGTACATGGGTTGTATAAATAGTTAACCCAAGAAATGATAGACACCCCTAGGACTCACCATTGCCCTGTGCTAGACCTAAGCCGATTTAGCGACTTTTCCAAAATGCAACAAAAACCACATCATCGCGTAGGAAATGCATGCACGCATCCAACCATATATACTGTATATATGTGAATACCGGTACCTAAAAGATGCGTGGTTGAGGTGTGACTGTGGTCCATTGTTGAAAATGTAACGCGAAACTGGCAACGAGCGGGTGTACGTATGGGATTATTGTTTGGGTGGAGGGAGGAAGACGGAGGAGCAGGGTCGAGGCGAGATGGAGAGCAGTAAATGTCATTGGATTTTCACTCCAATATCCCTGACAGTCACACTTGTTGTTTTTGTTATTGGAGTGTTTTGGTACATGTTTGAAATCTCATCTTCCGAGAGGAGCGTCGCAGCCCATCAGTAAAACCTCTCAAGAGGATTGTTGCAGCCGCCGGCTTAATATATTAGCTAACAAGTTAATATACAGTAAAGACCTCCTCGAATGGGGTTTATATTCAGTATGTATATTAAAATGAATACATAATATATTAACTAACAAAGAACTAGGCGACAAGAGTATGTATGTTATATAATTTCATAATATAGTAACTAATGGAAAAGAGTTATTGATATAAGTATGAATAGGAGGAAACTACTGTATTATATAAACGATGTTATAAGACAAAGGATAATTACAGAGAGAGAATAATAAGCACACACACACACAAAGCACATGCATGCAATCTCTCTCTCTCTCTCTCTCTCTCTCACACACACACACACACACTAATGAAAGGATCACTGCAGGAATGGGAGGAAGAGTTAAAATAAAGCTTTTAGAGAACCTTGGAATCCCCACCGCAGCACGCGTAAGAAGGAATGATGGGACGCGTAAGAAGGAATGATGGGACGCTAATGTTGAGAGAGAGAGTTATACAGTTACATAGAGTTATATGGAAACACAGACTACACAAACTTTGCAGTCCCTATTAGGCAGTCCGACCTTAATATATATATATATATATATATATATATATATATATATATATATATATATATATATATATATATATATATATGCTAGGCTTTAAGACAAGGATAGTATAGTGGTAGGGTTCCCTCCCCACCCACCAATCCTTCCAACTTCTGGGTCGGCAAGAAAAAGTTTGAAGAATCACCACAGCTGAGTCAAGAAAATATCTACTGGGCAATATATAGTAAAGGTGGTTGAGTGGAGGTGCATGGTCACGTGTGAATCTGCTTGACCTGGGTTCGATCCCAGCCAAGGCGGACATATTTAGTGGGTGTTGTAGTACGTCCTAGTGTGTTTCACATGCTCGCACCCAGTCGGGGGTCACCTCGACGACGTATACAGACTAATAACACACACAACATAGCCACTCCAACAGCTTCCTCACTATCCTCTATCATCACTCTTCGGAAAGTAGATAAGAGGTGCCGTTGTAAAGGTTTATCCCTCAATACCTTCACCTGACCTGATATTGGGGGGATGGGGCTCGTTAGCCTTGTTCGGCAACTCATCTAGGGGAGATAACCTTACTAAATCTGGGTAGACAGAACTCGTCAGCCGTGGTCGGCAACCTATCTAGGGGAGAAAATCTAAAACAAACCGTTTTACCTGCTGCCTTGCAGGTTATGCCCTTTGGGCAAAGGCTAGGCCCACAGCCAATACCTGCGGTTGGGGGCTAGCTAGAGCATAGCAGGCACCCCACAAAAATTATGCTACAAACTCGCCTAATTGGAGGGACGTACCGCAGGCCAAGCTCTGGCCACCTGGGGGTGCATCTTGGCAAGGAGGACCTAGAGGGTACAGGGCATAGTTTTACAGACTGGCACTTTCTGCACATTGGCCCGAACCCGGAGGTAGCGCACTGGGAGGCTGCCCTATCACTAGGAGCATAATACCGGGCCAGCCATAGTGCCGTGTACGTTCACGGATTGTGTCCCTGCAGTGGGTTCTGGTGGGGTGCCCCAAGGATCATAAGTCTCAGATCTTGGGTTGACCTCTGGGCAACAACCACCCAGGTGAGCCTAGAGACGAATGCCTGGGGACAGTGACCTCCAATGCTGGCAACATACACCAAACATGACAAATCCAACTATGAACGACCGCAAGTCTGCAAAAACAAAATCGCAAAAGGACACTACCGCGGATCCTCCTAAGTTCAGGTTCGGAAGTATAAATGTAGGTACGATGAGAAGAAGAGCGGGTGAGATTGCAGAAATGTTGGAGAGACGCAGAGTGTTGTGTCCACGCAACCAAGGTTGCGTGTTTTATTCATAGACTAATGATTCTAAAAATGTTGCAATAATCCGCATTGTCAAACCAATTAAGTATATTAAAAACTTCACCGAGTTGACCTCGTATACTGCGTCTTAAATAAGCTTAATTGTAGTCCTAGCTTGTACTCTTTCCAGTCGCTCTATATATTTCCTAAGTGCTTGAGACCACGAGAGACCATATCAGAGCATTGTAAAGTGTGAGGACTATTTCCGTATTTCTATACTTAAATTGCCTCATATTATAGCCCAATACTCTTCGAGCTTTTTTCTCTACTTCAACGCACTGCTTGGAAACTTTAGGGCACTACTAATCAAAGCATGCAAATCATTTTTCAAGTCAGTCACTTCTAGAGTCTTTCCAAATAGTGAGTAGGTTGACTTGGGGTTTGGTTGGCCGATATGCATCACCTTGCACTTTTCCTAGCTTAGTGGCATCTGTCATGTCTCGACCATTCACCCAGTCTTTTAAGATTCATCCTAAGTTGTTCATCCCCTTTAGGGTCCTTCACATTCATTCCAAGGTTAATGGCATCTGCAAACTTGGAGATCACACTCAACATATCAACATCGATGTCATTGATGTTGACAAACAACGGTGGGCCAAGGACAGATCCCTGTGGAACTTCAGATGTGACTGGAGTCCACTCAAAAGAAACACCATTGATTAATAATTCGTTGCTGTCTACACGTTAGCCAACTTTCTACCCAATTTGTGACCTCTGTATTGATACCTAGCGGCACTTTGTCAACACAAAATTGTAGATAAAAATAAAGAATATCTATGTCTCTACTTTTGTCATACTCACTCAGCATTTCATGGAAAAATTCCAGCTAATTGGTAAGACATGATCGGTGTCCCCTGAAACTGTGTCAATAATCTGTAATTAAGTTGTGGATTTCTACTTAGTCAACTATCTTGGCTGCTAGTAACAGTTTGACTATGATAGAAGTCAAGCTGATTGGCTGATGATTCTTGGGACACTCATGATCCCCTTTCTTAAATATTGGGGACAAATTGACCAATTTCCAGTCTTCAGGGACCTCTCTAGTTTCTAGTGATTTATTTAAGATTTCTGTCAAAGAAAAGTGCAATTTTCATTTCGCACTTCTCGTACAATTCGGGGAAGACAGCCATCTGGGCCAGATGACTTGAACCTATTTAACTTACCTATTCTTTTTGCTACGTCCTCTGTGATACATCTAATTCTACTAAGAATTTCACCCTCATGCATTAATCCTGGACTTGGCATGTCACTGGCAATATCCCTTGCAAATACTGAAGCAAAAGAGTTGTTTTGTGATTTAGCTATTTCAGTGTCAGAGGTTTGTAGTTGGCCTGTTTGATCCTTTAGAAGTCTAACGCTACTTTATAATGTCTTTCTACTGCTCATATAGCTGAAAATCTCTTTAGGGCTCTCTTTGGGAAATAGAGAGAGATAAAGAGAGAAGAAGAAAAAAAGGCAAAAGAAGAGGAAGAAACCAGTCAAAACAAGTAAGAGTGTTATGCCCTGATTTTATTCAGGTTTAACTATTAGTTAGGGTGAGTTCTTACGAGACTGGGATATCCAAGTTCATACAAATACATATAAAGAAGACAATAGGGATACAGATAATATCGAAATATGGTTTGTAGTACAGTTTATTAACTTAGTTCCTAAATACATAAAACTGAGGGCTAAAGATGCTAACATAAAAATGTCATAGGGTACAACTTAATTAACTATCTTCTAGCACGATCGCGGATCTAGATGGAGATCAGGTATGCTCAATGCGGCTTAAATTGAATTCCCTTTCTTGAGAATCAAATCAATATTCTATTATTTAAAGATTGTATAAACACTTAATCAGTTTACCTTAATGTTCACTATATCCCTTGACTTGGGTTTAATTAGCTACTAGTATTTGACGAGGTTAAAGTAAGTTAATATATTTCTTTTCTATGAATATATAATCTTATACACCGGTATACTTCATAAGATCGAATTCAAGTTTTGTGGACTCTTCAAATATTTTCATTTGGTTGGTATTATTTCAGAGTTCGTTGAGGTGAGAATCTGCCTTATTTGGATTTAATTCCTTATTCAAGTTAGAGAGGTGTACTAAACTCATTTATCACTGGTACACAAATAGAAGTAATCTGTTTCTGTAGATTATCTTAAATGAACACTTTGATGATTAATTTCAAAATAAGGAGAGTATGGACTAACTATTTTCTCACTGGGCGGAAATATGACAGTTATTTTAGGCACAAAATCCGTCTTATTTGGATTGAATTCCTTAGTTAAGTTAGAGAGGTGTACTAAACGCATTTATCACTGGTACACGAATAGAAGTAATCTATTTCTATAGATTATCTTAAATGAACACTTTGGTGATTTATTTCAAAATAAGGGGTTAAAGGGAGACTATTTTATAACTTTTTGAACTCTAACTTATTTCTGCCTCGTCACTGGCATTGATTTAGGTGTCTTTCTTCAATTTTTCTTTTCTTAGAAATGATTTACACTAGCTGCTTGATGTCTTCTGATTCTCCGTAGGCCGTCCAGGTTGGCCGGTCGGTCGTGTGAAGTAATGTTACAGATGGGTTAATGGGTGTGGGGTCTTAAATATGGCTCCGTAACTTATAATGAAACAGTTGGGCACCATATCGGACTAACGCGAGTATTTGAGCCTATAGCTTTATCAAGTATGCTCGTCTATCCTGACCTTTATATTAACCGGTGATTAAGTTCTGTTAAGGTACTCTTGTAGTGGTGTTTTTAATATTGTGCCTCAGTTATGTCGAATTAACACAATATCGGACGAATGCAAGAAGAATTTTATTACTGCTCTTGTTGACTGTCTCTAACCGGTTTAAGAGGTTCAAAGAACTCAGGGCGGTGTTAACCTTTTAGTTGCAAAGTCTAATGGGATGCCACAGACAAAATGCACCTAGGACTTATATATGCAGAGTCCCCATGAGGGTGTCTCGCTAAGCCCTTATAACACAAAAGATCGTTAGATATCAGATCTTCTGTGAGAAGTGGTAGTGTAACTTTTAATAGTAGAATGTTGAAGGGTAGGGGTGCCTGTGTCCCTCAACTTTTAACCAGAAAAAGTGTAACCTAGAGAAGGTAACTATGTTAATCACTAGGATGCCAGTAATAACAAAGTTCCTTTTATAGGGCACAATTACCATACCTACAAAATTAAAATAGAAGTGGAGGGATGCTTACACACTTCAAACTTTAACATTGGCGATACAGCCTATTAGAGGTCTCTATGTTAACTGATTGGGATGCCACAATTAACAAAGATCCATCAATAGGATTTCTTACTCACAGACAGTATAACTTAGGAGTGCCATGCATCCAGACTGTATGGAGGGGTAAAAATAATGTTTCTCAAAGTGGGATGCCAGCAATCGAGAAGCCTTAGAATTACTTAAATTCCTTCAAATTTTCCTTGACCTAGTATGCACAATTACTGAGGGGTACCCATCCCCTGTGGAAGGATAGCAAGGGCGTGCGTATGCACTTTCTATTACGACAAGAAGTCCTTCTTGTCCTAAGGGAGATGGACTTCATTTACTGTACTTTATGATATAATTCTACTATACTTGACGAGTTGATCAAGGTGGTATGATATGTAGACATTATCTAAGTCAAGGTTTTATTTGGCTTTGTAGGTTACTGGGGGAGTCAGGGGGTTATGGATATAATTGGACTTTTGTTCAAGGTTTTGAGGATGTTTTGGCTTGACCTTGGAGCGTGAAAATTTCAGGGTGAGGGGGGTATGATGAAGTGAGGTTTCTCTGGTGTCTTTGGATATTATTTTTGCGAACAAGAGAATGTCACTGGTAATATTTAGAACAGGGGTAGGTGAGCATGTTAGGTTCTCCTTGTAGAGTTAACCCTTGTCTAGAGGGGGTTTTGGGCTTATTTGGGCATATTCAGGCCCTCCTGAATGATAAATCAAGTATCTGCATGAAAAGAAATGTATTCAGCAGAAAACTAGGCGCTAAAAGCTTCAAAATGAGACAAGAACGAGCTACGTAGCACTCGTGGTTCTCATACAGTGGTACCAGTAACATGGGAGTTTAGCGTATAGCGGTATATTTTTCCCAGCTACGCTCACTACTGGCTACACTGCCGGCCTCTCGAGAACACAGGGAGGGCGAGCTAGTGGGCGGCGGTAAGCCCTGGGTGTCGGCCGTGTGGCCTGCTGCGCTCCCGGCCATTTGCACTCGATTTTAACCCTTTAAAAGACTTAATAATGCTCCTAACTTGCTGCTTTTTGGATACGGACTTAAGTCGGGCCCCGCTCTTTAAGTGTTAATACTGATACTTTCTTAGTTTCTATATACAGTAGCCTATACGAGATAGACATTTTTACATGAGTTAGATGACGCCCGGGCGTTGAGGTTATGTTGGTAGCCCTGGGGGTCAATGGGGGGAACACGCATACATGTAGCCTCTCTGACAGACGTTTTATAGGTTTGCAGACAAGGGTACGTCTGTCGCCTTTAATATTGATCATAGGGATAGATGAGCATGTTAGGTTCTATTTGGTAGAATTAATACTTATAATTTCTAAGCTTCTATATATCTGAAATAGAAGTTTTACATGAGTTAGATGACTACCGGGCGTTGAGGTTGTGGTGGTAGCCCTGGGGGTCAAGTGGGGCACTCGGACACGTAGCCTCTCTGTCAGACGTTTTATAGGTTTGCAGACAAGGGACTGTCGCTTTTAATATGGGAAACAGAGATAGGTGATCATGCTAGATTTAATTTATTAGGGATGACACTGATAGTTTCTGAACTTATATATATCTAAGATGGATATCTACATGATTATATGGGCCCTGGGCGGTGAGCTAGTGTTGGTAGCCCTGGGGGTCATTCTGTTATCTGAGAGGCTAAAAAGGTTGGTTGGTGACCATGACTATCAAAGTAGGAAGGAAAGAAATGTGTTTTGTTTATAAAATAGAATAGTTGGATATTGAGAAGACGTGTATATATGTGTTTATTATAATTAGATAGAAGAGTGTATCTGTGTGGAATGATATGGTTATTAAATAAGTAAACCTGCATATATTAATATTATAATGGTAGGTATCCTAACCTTCTTAATATTAACAATCTGGTGACCTACTAGGACTTGTGATATTAGATTGTACATTAACCTCTCCGCTGTGTAGGTGGGGTAGTGGCCACCCCTCCCTGTGTGGAGGTATTTAGAGTGTTTCCTACACTCAAATCGTCATCGTACCATAAATAGCATTAATACTTATCCATATGCGCCTATGTTACGTTGATTATAAAGGTAATAACCTGTTACAGCAATAAAACAAGTGGAAACAGCGTTTGGATGGTCAAAATCGGCGATAGAGGCCGGGAGTTACATACCGGTAACGTATGGCTCAGGCAGCCTGCCAGCCAGCCAGCCGTGAAGATGGCTGGAGAGACACTGTTGCGCAGTAGTCTCTCTCTCGCTCTTTCACACGCTTGGTAACACAGATGACCACGCCCTGCTAGCAACTCGCTAATGTTAGCACGAATATATACCTAAGAATAAGGGAATAACAGGGAGAAAAGGTGATAATTGAAGGGGGGGGGGGGGTGGAAGGAGGGGATGTGGAGGAGTGATATTTGGCATGGCCAAGGGGCAATTAAAAAAAAAAAAAAAAAAAATTATACTGGGCTAATTTAAATGTTTTTTTTTAGGCCTCGGATTATATAAGGCTTCCCGCAGCCCACCAGTAAAACTTATATCAGTCTTGCCGCACTTGCCAGGTTAAGGACTTGTACGTAGTGAAGTAGATAGACACGAAGGAAGGTAATGTGGTTGGTTTACTAGGAAAATAGCTTAGTAATGAGAAGGCATGTGAATATGTGTGTTGGGAAAAAACAAGGAAAAGATAGTAGCGAGTCTATATCATTATTAGATCATAAGAATATGCTGGCGTTATCGTCGCACAGTGTTGATATTCTTAACAATCCTAATTGCAATAAAGAATAGAAGGTTATGCAATGCATAGATTAATATGGTGAAGACAATGGGTCTTAATCAACATGAACATTTTCATAGGAATATAGGAACTTAAATCTACATCTTAGAAACTACTATATGGGTGATCTACTAGTGTTTGGTCTAGTATATAAAACATGGTAGGGGAACAGGGAAACATTCTGTAGTGTGGTAGTGAGGTCTTGTTTTAGTTATCCTCTTTTCTTGACGTTTTCTGTTGTTCTATTTCCGTTTTCTTCCTCTCCGTCTTGGGGGATGACTTCTCAGCTAATTTCATTTTCTGGTCATTTGAGAGAGAGAGAGGGGGGGGGGGGTCACACTAGCAGTAATCCGGCTTCCAGAAAACGGTCCAGGATATTCAGTCGGGTGGTAATGGTCTCGTCTGTCTTAATTAAGGGGGGGTGACCTGCTTGTTGTTTTATCCTTTCTCTCTTGCTCTGGCTTGGATCCATTCGGCCCCATTCAGCCTACTGTTTTAAGACGTGTATCCCCATCCAGGTGTCGATTTATTCCTGACGAACGATAGCGAGCCAGCATTGTATGGAGAAATCTGGCTTCGCCAGACATTTTTCTATCGAAAAAATTACAAATTTAGCCTGCTGATAAAAAGCATTACAAAAAATATGCTAGCTCGTTACAGCTCGCCAGGAAAAAATCGACACCTGAATGGGGATAAACGTCTTAAAACAGTAGGCTGATTGGGGACGAATGAATACAGCCAAGAGAGTTACACAGAGTACACAGATACTCAGACCACACAGACCTTGCGGTCCCAACTAGGTGGTCTGGCCTTAATACTACTAGACAGGGACAATTTATAGTGGAAGAATAGGACAGTAAAGTAGAAGGCTCTCTCCCCACCCTCAGGCTAAAACAAGAGAGAGAGAGAGAGAGCGAGAGCGAGCGAGCGAGAGAGAGGGAGAGAGAGAAACACAAGGAGGGCTCCCTTAACGTGGTAAAGTCACCGTCCCCAGTCCATTACATTTTCCAACACTCGAAGCGGGAACTGATTTAAAGTTCATTATATATACAGTAGACATGGTGGAATAAATGTTACGATTAAGGAATGGTGGTCACCTTGGATATATGTTAATGAGGTCACATTATAAGTCATCTGATGGTTTTAAGGGAGCCCACTTCGCTTTTTTTCTCTTTCCCTCCCTCTCTCTTTGGCTTGTATCCATTCAGCCTACTGTTTTAAGACGTTTATCCCCATCCAGGTGTCGATTTCTTCCTGGCGAGCGATGGCGAGCCAGCATTGTATGGAGAAATCCGGCTTCGCCGGAGAAATTTTTCTATAAAAAAATGTACAAATTTAGCTTGCTGTAAATAAATATATATATATATAATATATTCCGGCTCGATAACGCTCGCCAAGAAAATATTGACACCTTGATGGGGGTAAACGTCTTAAAACAGTAGGCTGAATGGGGCCGAATGGATACAAGCCAAAGAGAGAGGGAGAGAAAGAGAAAAAAGCGAGGTGACCGTCCTTAATAAGTTCGGCATGCTCTTAAGGGGGGAGGGTTCATTTGTTGGTCGAATTGTTTCATCATGACGAAGAAAAGGGGCGAAAGGTGTTAAAATCGCCAAACTAATAGGCGAAACGTCTTAAAATCTGAAAACTAAAGGGGCTAAGCAAGAAGGGGAAGGGTGTCCAGAAAAACCGACCATCTCCCCTCAAGATGGGAATAGCAACCCGAAGCCCTTTTTCTTATCTTATACAGTAACCATGATAATATGAGAATATGAGTGTGAAGAGCAGATGGGTCGCTTTTGTGGTCCCCCTTCTTCCTCATGTTTAAGCCCCATTAGTTTTCATATTTTAAGACGTTCGCCCCATTAGTTTGTCGATTTTAAACACTTTCCTCCCATTCTGTATCAATTTCAAGACCTTTCGTGCCATTAAGGTGTCGATTTTTTCCTGGCGAGCGAAAGCGAGCCTCTAATTTTTTTCTATCGAAAAATGTACAAATATATCTTGCAGGGGGGGTCTAGGGAGTGTGTTGTTTTGTTTTGTTTTTAAGCTTGATAAAGGTCTAGCGAGGAAGAAAAAAATGAATAGTATAAATAAACCAAGTATATCTCACAAATACACGTGAGCTAATATAAATATAATCATGCCCACAAAAATAAGCCCTGTTCCCCCTAAAAGTGGATTGTATAACACCGTTCAATCAAAACGGCGGGACCGTCTCGACATTACATAATATAGCATCATAGACCTTAACGGGAGGCAGACCGATTTTCTGGACCCCCTTCTCCCTAATGTTTAGCCCCACTAGTTTTGAGATTATAAGATGTTCGGCCCATTAGTTTGGCGATTTTAACATCTTTCGCCCCATCTCGCTATCAATTTTAAGACCTTTCGTGCCATTTAGGTGTCGATTTTTTCCTGGCGAGCGATAGCGAGCCTGCAATTTTAAGAGGAACCGGCCTTTGGCCGGGAAATTTTTCTACCGAAAAATCTACAAATTTATCTTGAAGGGGGGTCTAGGGGGTGTTTTTTCTAAGCTTGATGGAGGTCTAGGGAGGAAACTAAAAGACTATATGAAAACATTAATTAATAGACCAAACAAAAATGGTCTGCCTCCCCTTAACCCGGGAACTGCAGGAAGACTCTTAAGAGTTCCCCCGGCGGACTGCGGGAAGACTCTTAACCCTCTCCGACATATGACACAATTTTGAGCCTATTAGGGATACTTTAAAGCCTTTATTACCATCAGGGGTACTTACAAACCTTTAGTTTAGTTACTTCAACCTCTGCAGTTGTCTTTGAGTTAGCTGTGGGCAGAAAACTAATTTTGGAGAGGTAATTATAAGAGTGAGAAAACTCCATTTCTTATTGCTAATCTGGCAACCTCTGTGTCATATGAGTCTGAAGGGGTTAAGAGTCAGAGGAAAAAAAATCAACTTTAAACATCGAAAAAACAAAAAACAATTTGTATTTGTATTTTTTTGCCCCTGGGTCATGCAAAAGATCACTCATCTACCTCCCCTCCTTCCCCACTTTCCTCCCCTCCTTCAGTTCTCACCTATTTTCCCTGTTATTCCCTTATTCTGAGGTATATTTTTGTGCTAACATTAGTGAGTTGCAAGCAGGGCATTGTCATCACTGTTAGCAAGCGAGTGCAAGAGAGAGAGAGAGAGTATCAATCGACAGTGTTTCTCCAGCCTTGGGGGAAATTGGTGGGAAAGGAGGTTGCCTCACCCATACATTATGTAACTCCCGCCCTGTATCGCCGATTTTGACCATCCAAACGCTGTTTTCACTTGTTTTATTGTTGTAACAGGTTAATACCTTTATAATCAACCTATAATAGGCGCATATGGATAAGTATTAATGCTATTTATGGTAAAATTAATATTTTAGTGATGGAAACAGCTCAAATACATGCGCACAGGCAGAGGTGTCTAATTACCCCCATGCACACTTCTGAGGTTAAGGGATAAACCAGCTTTACTTGTATTTAGCTTTGAAGGTTGCTCATAAAATTTGGTCTAGTCACTGTAGTGTTACTGAGCTAAAGATATATGTTTAAGACCTTTAGCCCATACAGTACCAGGGACGTCCATTTCATCGTATTCTGGCATCTAGTAGACGATTTTATGCAGCTTAGGAAGGACCTCTAGCCATAATAAGGCTTCAAACTATCTCAACCAACCCTTTCAACTACCCAAGATCCTTCCTAAGCTGCATATCGTCTAAATATAGCTAGAATACAATATAACACACGTCGCTGGTCTTCAAAGGGTTATTACCAAGAGGTCCATCGTAAGCTGAGCAGCATCGTTTCGAGGTAGCCACAGAATCTCATAAAGGTCGTCATAAAAGAACAATCCATGATAAACTTTTAAAAAGAAACATTTAGGAAAAAAACACTGAAGTCATGACTCATGCCATATAAATTTATCAGATTTGATCAAGTACGTCTTAACTCATACACTGAGGTCATATTTCCGCCTATTCCCGCCATAATAGGGTTCATTCAGACACTCCTGATTGATTAAGCAAGTGTCTGAATGAAATAAATGTATTCAGCCAAAAACTAGAACATTGCTTCAAAATGACACCAATACGAGCTTCGTAGCTTGTGGGCTTGACCAGCAGCGCTACCATAGACATTCGCTAATACTGAGCAATTATTGCTAATGTCGCGCTACATTTGCCTTTGGCAACGCTGTATATCTAGCGAGAGTATGGCTTATACTCCTCAGTGCACCGGCCGGCTGGCTGGAGGAAGGACGGGTGGCCTGTCCCGCTCCTGCTGCCTCACCCTTAATTCTACAGGCTTTAAGAGGCTTTTAAAGCCTGTAAAATGCTGTATGTCTCCCACAGTCAATGTGTTAAATGAATAAATTAAAGCTGCTGGCGTATATTGTTCTTCACTTCCAGAGAATATCCAAGAACATCCGGTGCTAACGACTTATAGGTACACTAAATACCAATATAGTATTCCGATCAACATAGGGCTTGCTAACAAAATATATATATATATATATATATATATATATATATATATATATATATATATATATATATATATATATATATAAAAGTGACGTGTAACTGTTCCACAAAGGTTTTATTATCAAACTGTCAAGCTTTTATCTTGCCAGTCATTTATCTGGTTGAAAAAGAATATTTTCTGGAAACGGAATGGATTCTTTTGTACAGGTCTATCAAAAAACACTGAAAATGCCTCTCAAAAGCCCGCTGGAAGGCTTCCAAAAATATTTTCAATTTTGTAACTCTGTTCCTAGGGAAAACATTTGTAGCTATTTTAATGGAGCCCTTTTGGTACAGTTTCCGGTATATGTTTTTGCATGGAAGACAAAAAGCAGTAGAATTTGCATTTACAATAGATAAAATTATATATATATATATATATATATATATATATATATATACATATAATGTGTGTGTGTGTGAGTGTGTGTGTGCTTCATCCTCAAACTCGAGTTATACATCACATTGCATTACTTCTATATGTACAGTATACATGTTTAATTGTTGCATGAACTTGTAAAGATAGATAATATAAATTACACACATACACAAGAATACATGCACACACACACACACACACACACACACACACATTATCTCTTTCCTGTCTCTGTACAAATACAGTTATCAAACATTGGCCACAATTAAGCCCTTCAATAGATTTAGCCACACTCCTTGCATTCTGGCTACCATTAAATTATTTCAGGCAATTTAGATACGATATGTAGAGTTTGAAGGGTGAGTATATTTACTTCAATAATTCTCAGAAATTTGTCCTAAGCTGACTTCCCAAATTGACTAATTCCTTGAACATGACGATAGTGCATTGTTATATGTGCGATTAGTTTTCTTTGGAACCAGATTAACTTGCCCATGCAGTGGTGTACACCCTATGTGGTGGATTGTGTTCTTTTATTTCAAATTTGTATTTTATTAAGCGTTATTTCCACATAGCGATTGTTATTAGTTATTTTACGTTTATCTTGTGTCGTCCCAGTTTTGGTTTGTTTATTTTGCAGGTTTTACATTATAATAATCGATTGGTTGGGGGGAGGGTGGGGGTCTGGGCTTCCTTCTCCCTTATGCTAAGCCCCCTTAGCGTTTTTATATTTTAGACCTTCGCCCCCTTAGTGGGCGATTATAATAGCTTTCGTGCCATTTAGCTGTCGATTTCTTCCTGGCGACCGAAAGCGTGCCTGCATTTGAGAAGGAAATAATGCACACACTTATCTCGAAGGAGAGTCTTGAGGGAATTTGTTAAGTTTGATGGAGGCCTAGGGAGGTAAAAATGTAATAAAGTAAAATAAACAAATTCATATTTGTTTCACCAACCCACCAATTAACTTACAAATAATCCTAATCAATGAAATCAATGAAAGTAATGAATACATGTGGTACTCCAAGGAATCGAACCTGGGATACTCACACCGAAATTCCTCACACTAAGCATTACGCTATCAAGACAGTTAAAGGTTTATACACAAGCCTACAATATATTATGCATTCTCGAATACTGCATAATAATCTAAGCATGTACATACTCCCAACTGCTCTATGGTAGCCTAATGATTAGACGAATGAAAGGGGTAATACAAAATAAACAAAACAGTAAATAGATAAAATCCCCTCTTACTGAGAGCCGGAGTAATGGCATTCACGGCATTAAACTAACATGATGCTACACTGTAAGTAAATAAATAGTTTAATAACATTAGCATAAAGTTAGATCAAAAATAAAGTTGGGTAAAGAATAAAGTTAGATACAAAATAGAGTTAGAATAAAGTTAGGTAAAGAATAAAGTTAAAGTTAGAATATTGTTAGGTAACAAAATAGTTAAGTAAACAATAAAGTTAGATAACGAACAATGTTAAATATAGTTAGAATAAAGTAAGGTAAACAATAAAGTTAGACAACAAATAAAGTTATATACAAAATAAAGTTAGATAAAGATTAATGTTAATGTCCGAATCAAATTAGGTAAAGAATAAAGGTAGATAAAGATAGTTAGATAAAGAATGAAGTTAGATGAATACGAAAGTACAAACTTAGATAAAAATAAAGTTATATCAATAATAAAGCTAAATAAAGATAAGTAAAAATATACCCGGTAGTTAGATGAAGAATAAAGTTAGATACAGTTAGAATAAAATTAGGTAAAGAATAAAGTTAGCTTAGTTAGGTAAAGAATAAAGTTAGATAAAGGATAAAGTTAAATTAAGTTAGGTAAAGAATAGATATATAAAATATAAAGTTAAATAACATTAGAATACAATTATGTAAATCACATACTGTAGTTATGTAAAGAATAAAGTTAGGTAAAAAAATAAATTTATGTAAAGAATAAAGTTAGGTAAATAATAAAGTTAAGTAAAGAATAAAGTTAGGTAAATCATAAAGCTAGGCAAAGAATAAGGTTAAGTAAAAATACAGTTAGGTAAAGAATAAAGTTAGGTAAAGGATAAAGTTAGGTAAAGGATAAAGTTAGGTAAAGAATAAATAAATAAATAAAGATGTGTGTGAATTTGTATTTTGTTTTTGTGTGTTCATTGTTTTGTGTTGTCCCTATTTTTGCTGTCTTAAGTCGGTCCCCCCCCCCCCCCAAAAAAAAAGGAAAAGTGGGGATTGGGCCTGAGTATATAGATAGATAGACAGAATAAAGTTAGATATAAAAGTACCGCATAACCAAGAATATAGTTTGATATATTGCTAACGATTTACTTGATCTACCCTTTTTCTCTTCATATTAAGGGGAGATGGGGCGTTTTTCTGGTCCCCCTTCTTCCTCATGTTTAGCCCCACTAGTTTTCAGAGTTCATGACGTTTGGCCCATTAGTTTGGCGATTTTAAGACCTTTCGCCACAATTTTGTTGTCAATATTAAGACTTCGTGTCATTTAGGTGTCAATTTTTTTCCTGGATAGCAATACCGAGCCTGTAATTTAAGAGAAACCGGCCTTCGGCCGGCAAATTTTTCTATCGAATAATGTACAAATTTATCTTCAAGGAGGGTCTTGGGCGGGTGTTTTTTAAGCTTGATGGAGGTTTTGGGAGGAAACTAATAAAATATTAAAAAGATACATAAATGAGCAAAAAAAAAAAAAAAAAAAAAAAAAAAAAAAAAAAAGTCTCCCCTTATATAGGTAAATCACTATCAATATACCTTTAGGGGGTATATTTGTATAATTATGGATAATTTATACACTGCTCATGCCAACAATAATTTACATAGTATCGTAATAATTCCTTCGTGTGATTCTAGCTAATATTGACCTCTTCAGCACGATGACGCAATATGTATCTATCTATCTATCTATCTATCTATCTATCTATCTATATATCTATCTAATATTTATCACATTCTGGTTAACATCAGGCGATATTCTTTAGCTTATAATCTACCTCTAGGATCGAAAGGGATAAATACGATCTCCATAATCCCTCTGAATAACATAGGTCCTTCTAAAACTGCATAAAATGGTCTAGTTTTAGCCAGAATCAAAGGTATAAAGACGACATCCTGCTGAAGGGGTTCAGGGGGTAGTATTGGTTTTGGTCTATATATTTATTTATTAATATATTTTGAGTTTCCGTGCTAGACCTCCATCAAGCTTAGAAAAACACCTCCTAGACCCCCTTTCAAGATATATTTGTAATTTTTTCGGTAGATACATTTCCCGGCCTAAGGCCGGTTCCTTCTAAAATTGAAGGCTCGCTATCGCTCGTGAAGGGGGTCCAGAAAAAGCGAGTACTACCCCCTTAATCCACTAAAACAAGCTTATAATGAACTTGTAGGAATCAGAGAATAAATTGGATCTTTGTCTACTGGAAGCCAAAACAAAATAAGGAATACCGTGATATGGGTCGAATCGTCTTGTGACTTTCCTGGAGCTCTTCAAAGTTAACACTATCTGATGTGACGTCTTGTGGGATATTATAATATTTTGATTATTTGTTTTTTTGAGGATTTTGCTTGCTTTTGCCATTATCGAGCATTGTATTTAATTTGTCACCTATGCTAACAAAAACGCCTCCCCAGACTTCCTTCAAACACCCAGACCCCTTCAAGCTCAATTTAAACATTTTTAGATAGAAAAAATTCCCGGCCAAAGACCAATTTCTTCAAAGTTACACGTTCGCTATCGCGCCCATAAAAAAGTAAGACTCCTGAATGGGGTGAAGCGTCTTATTATCACCAAGCTAATATATATAGGGTGGAACGTCTTGAAATCTCCAAACTAATGGAGAGAAACAGGGGAGGTCCTAAAGGGGTTAATGGTTGCGAAGTTGTGATTGCAGAAGTTTAAATGGAAGCAATTCCATCTCTGAGACTCTTGGCTTCTCTTCAGTACTTCAAATAGCTGGGTCATTGAAAGTGAAGATTGTGCATGTGTGTGTGAGAGAGAAAGATATATATTTACATAGATACACTGGCCACACGGATCTTACGATCCCAGTGAGGTGGAGAGGCCTTAATTCTAGTAAGTATAGCAAAACCAAAAGTAAGGGAAAGTGGAAGGAAAGGAAAGCAAATGAGAGAGAGAGAGACAGACAGACTGCCAGATAGATAGAGGGAGAGTTACAAGGAATAGTTAGTGTCTCAAAGACCGGAGAGATACTCGAAGAGAAAAGAGAAAGATTGTATAGCGCCATGCACACATATACCCACAGTCAAACATTAGTAACTAGTATTAGAGAAGGGTATTTGCAACCAGGGTCACTTTCCATGGATGGCCTCGCTGTTACCCAGATTGAGTTCTACACCTAACAGGTCATGTTCTGACCTGACCTTGCAGTCAAATGGATTTAGAATTCTGCCCCCTTCATGCATGGTCCGGTCTTTGTGGTACATTCTATGTTCCTCAACATAAGCTCTGGTATCACTGAGAATCCAGGATTCAGTGATAGCCACTACATCGCAGCACTCTGTAGTCAACAATGCTGTAAGTTCGGAGGTTTATTCTTAATTGACCTGGCACTAAATAATACTGCCTGAAGGGGGTTCATTTTTTTCCTAGCACCCCCTAGTTCACCCCGTTTTCCGAAAGGAAAGGAGTCTCTGGGGGAAGTGCATTTTCTATCACCTATTTCTCTATACACTATCAGAGGTGTTGATGTTCTCTATATTTTCTGAATCCTCATCTGAGGTAGAAAATACACTATCGAGTGGTTCAAAAATTGCCCAGATATCCTATCATTTCATTCAGACACTTGCCTAATCAATCAGGAGTGCCTGAATGAGCCCCAATATGGCGGAAATAGGCGGAAATATGCCCGCAGCCAAAGTGTTAAGGTATATTGCATAGTCTTCAAATGAAATATAACAAGGGTATCAAACTGTATATTTTGATGTAAGCATTCCCTTCCTTTTGGGTGCAGTGATATTTAGTTCATAGATGTGAAGACATATTGCGTAGGTAGTAAGAGTAGCCTAGCCAGTGCTATAGTCACATACATTTAGTTTGCGTGTAAGAACCAGTTTAACCCCCTGATGATCAGGGCTGCGAATCAAGTTGTTGGAAGGTTTTGCCTAAAGTGTACAACCACGCAAATCGTGTGGGATGACTAGATTTTCGGAAATTTGGTACCGGTACACAAAAACAAAACGCGATCAGCGTGATAATTTAGCTACGGTAAGTTTTACTAGTCGTAAGGAGCATGAAAACCTAACCTTGGTAACACTGTATTGAGGCACTCTGCCTTACACGTACGGGTGAGGCAGAAATGAAACTTAGTCTAGCCCCAGCCCTCAGATGAAGTACGCTGCGCCAGCCCTTTAACTCGAGTCTGCTAGAGGGATCGGGAGTGATTTGTATTATTTAATATAGTATATACTGCATATAATTATTAATCCAATACAAGTGAGGGTAATTATAGGGAATAGGCTCGCACCCTTATTTTTCATTTTTTTTCCTCCAGATTTTGAGAAATGAGTGTGTTAATGGTTTTAGTTATAATTCAAATGTGGGATAGACGATGGGTTGGGGGGGGGGGGGGCTTTGCCCCCCTCACCCCCCCCATGACTTATTGAAATCATCATATATGTTGCCAGCAGGGGGTAAATATAGATTATACTGCATAAAGAAGGCGTTTGTAAACAGTGAGGATGTCCGAAGGAGCTCTGAGAGTGATTAGACTAGGCGTTTTTCCTATTAATATCGAGTTTTATAAATGTTATCAAAATTATTCTCCCACAGTGGATTATACATGAGTACAGTATAAGGATTACATAAGACCTACATTGTCCCTAATAAATGATGCATAATAAGGCTGCGAGCCTATTCCCTATAATTATCATATCTATACCTATAATGACAGAATTCTTGGAGAACACAAATTAGAAGACCTAAATAACATCAGCTGGGATATTATGGGACTAATTGAGGTACGTACAAAATAAGAAAATATCATTAACCTCTAAGACAGTCATCACTTTTTCTACTACACAGAAAACATAATGATAAGGCGAGTGGAATAGGATTTCTAATCAATCGAGATATCGTTGGTAATGTAATGGTTGATGATATGTATATATACAGTATACACTATACACACACGGGGAAGGTATTGGTATACAGAGAAGAAATCAGGGCACACGATAGACTGAACGAAGGTCCACATCTTTTTTGCAACGTTTCGACTAAGCACGCTAGTCATCATCAGGCTATTAAAAAATACATATTAGTTAATTTGATACCTTACTTAGAACAGGTTTAATATAGCTATAGTAAATTGTCTGATGATATAAACAATTTTGTTTACATAAAATCCAAATACTATTAGTAGTTAGTCTATTAGCTTATTTGACAATGGATAAATTGATCCTACACATAATGTAACACATAAACGTTACCTTGTAATTACGCCAAAGAAACCAGGATGATATTGGGCAGTGGTCTTGTGATCAGCATTATGAGGCCAGTGAGTATGTCGTTTAAAACGGGCAGTGGTCTGTTGAGTTATTGTAAGTTTGATTTTACCATTTACACAATTGTAGAGTATTTGAAAGGAGATACGCATTATGAAATTAATATTCAGAGATACATTCACTAATATTAAATTTATATTAAATTACACCAACATACACCTTGAATTCGGCTTTCTGTCACTTATCTGGCTTTGGGGGAGACACTCGTTACAGGTAGCCAGTCTTTTGTCTAGTTCATACACACATGGAAAAAAACAGTCAACGCAACAAGATAGTTGGGAATGATTTACAGATTTACCGAGGATTTGTGTCACAGTGAGGAGCAATACAGACTGATTATCCTCATAAAGCAAAACTAAGAGAAAGGGAGGAGGGGGCAGCGAATTCACGGGTCAGGGGGTGGGCGAATGAACGATTCAAACATGGTGTTTTTAGGATTGTTTAATATTTACTAAATTATATGAGTATATGTGTATAATAAGTTCAGGGAAAATGCATTTAATGTAGAAGGACTCTAAAATCTCCGATTATAAGGACTTATAGTTTTAGTAAGAATTTTGAAGTTATATATATTAAAGAGGTACAGTTTGCCGCACATGATCTATTCCGTTGGGGTCGTGAGTTTGCAGAACTGCACCCACCTCTGCAACCCCCCTCTCTCACTCAACTTCCTTCCTTTCTACTATTGGTAGGAGATGGAGTGAGGGAGGGGGGTTGGGGAGTTGGGTCCGGCTCTGCCAAGTTAAGATTTGCTGGGATGGTTAATAAATGGAATATGTGCGGCAAGCTGTACATTACCAGTACCGGTAGTCAAAATTATGTGAAAGATCTCGAATAGAGGAGTTTGAAGGGTGGGAAATAGGCAGAACGAATCTTCGTTCGTTTTGGCTGAAAGATCTACTAGCAGTGTCCACCAACCTTTAACTGTCTTCGTGGTGCGATGTATAAGGTGTTGATTTTCGGTGTGAGCATCCTGGGTTCGAGTCCACGGACTGCCACATGTGTTTGTAAATTTCATTAATCGATTTTAGGAGTATTGTTGGTTGTTGGAAGGAACATAATAATTGATATTGGTTCAGGAGTAATTTATCGAGAGGACTTCCCTAAGTGGTTAAGGCCCCATTAATTGCTCTTTCCATTCACATATGCATAGCCTACGTGAGTTGCAGTTGGGATGTGTGTACATGCTTAGATTGATATGCAGGATTCGAAGTTGCATAATAAATCGTAGGCAGTGTCCACCAACCTTTAACTGTCTTCGTGGTGCGATGTATAAGGTGTTGATTTTCGGTGTGAGCATCCTGGGTTCGAGTCCACGGACTGCCACATGTGTTTGTAAATTTCATTAATCGATTTTAGGAGTATTGTTGGTTGTTGGAAGGAACATAATAATACTGTATATGTTCGGCAAACCTAAGGGTGAGATTCAGCTTAGTTTCGCCTACGTATACTCGAAGATTTGTGTTTGTTTTACGCTAATGCTCTAAACATTCTGGAAGTAGGTCGCAATCTTGTGATTACACAGTTCAGACGTATGTTTAACCCGGTCATTGAGTTCACACAATTATATATATTGCTCACCAGTGTAAAAAAAAAAAAAAAAATCTTCGAGTGTACCAAACCTTACAGTCTGGATAAGTACATTCATAATTATAATGTTGGGAATAAGGAAGAAAGGTAGATAATCTTTATATTATATGAAGAAAGCACATATGGTTATTGCATTGGTCAAGATAAACCGGAAAGTAATTTCAGGGTAAACTTCTTTAAGAAGCCTGCCTATAACGTTTTCTAATATTGGAACTGAGATGACCATGGTAAGGCAGCCTTGCATAATGGATATCTGTCTTGGCAGGTAGGGGACACGATCGAGATATATAATTATATTCTAAGAACGACTTAATACAATCTTCAATAATGCCTAGGGGGAATCCGATATTTTGAAAGAACTGACTAAGGAATGTTATCTTTAAATCAAAAGAAGCCCTCGTAACTTCAACCTTTAATCTCATTCTCGGTCTGCCTCGCCCTTTCTGCCCCTCCACTTCACTCACATACACTCAATTTGATAAATATGGCACCATTATGGGGTCTAAAGAAAAATGTGTCTGCTCTCCCTCACCACAGGTTCTCTAGGAGTGGTATGTATATATGTATACATTATACTCAGGCACATGCCCCATTGTTGGGGGTGGCCGACACGAGACAGAGCCCGAACATATACATTTAAAGTTCCTATTCTCAGGGTCCGGGACCACTTTCGCGTTCTCTCGTCCGTTTCTCTGCTCGTCGAGTAGGAGAATTATACAAATGGAGGAGGATTCCTAGGCACTTTCCCCCAGAAAAAAGTAGGACAGTAAAAGAGACAGACAGAAACAGCTAAGGTTGGGTAGTGGATGCCAAGCCTCACTCTGGATAGGACCAGCCCTCACCCCAGTGGTACGCTTAAACAATTATTTCATTTGCAGAGCCGCTAATGGACAAAATAACTTGATGGACGAAATAACTTGAAAAATTACGCTACCTTGAGAATTTGGAGTGTCAATCCGTGTAATATCTGTGACCAACACTCATTCCCACAATATTCGTTCGATAGTAGGCACTGAGAAGGGGAAAGAAAAGAGAGAGATAAAAAAAAAAAAAAAAACAGTTGTTTAACCCTTTCAGTACCAGTGCCATCCGTTTAACTCTATTCTGGCTATTATTATGAGATGTTTTCCGTATAACAAGGGCCTCCAGCAATTAAGAAGTTTCGAACAATCTCACTCAACCCTTTTTACTACCACAGATCCTTCTTACACTGCACAAAATCGTCTAAAACTAGCTAGAATAAAATATATAAGATGTCGCCGGTACAGAAGGGGTTCATATGAATACCACCCTAGACCTCTTCATACCCCATTCCCGTATGTGACCATGTTGTTGGCTCTTCCGTTCAGAACATAGAGGGATGCTAATGTCCACTTTACATCACAGACACAAGCTTCTTTCATCTCCATCCCACCCTACTGAATACTTACTACAATTTATCCAGGTAGAGGAATTGAAATCTCGTTCCCTTTTCGTACACCATTTTCCCTTTTGTACGGATTTAACTAGGCAGGAATTTATATTTTGTTTTATGTTTTATTTTATTCATCGAGGTGTCCCCCGAATGGGTGCGAACATGTGAAACACGCTAGGACGTACTACCACGTACTACCGTACACTAAATGTGTCCGCCTTCGTTGAAATGCTTACAACCATATATTCAGGTAGAGGCTTTTTACTTATTACTCCTTCCGTACGGTACCGTTATTTCCCTTTTATCCAGGCTAACATTAGGTGATTTTAACACAGGCTTCTTTCATATTCAACCAGATTTAGCTCCTTTTTCCCCTTATGTTCGGTTCTGGTTAACATTAGACGATTTGAATACAAGGTTGAATCATGTTTAAGTGACCCTGCTGAATATTTACTGCAATTCAGACAGGTGGAGCTATTTAAATAATTTACCTGATCAGTAAAACAGCATTATTTACATTATATTCTGGTTAAACTTTAGCAATTTTAATGCAAGAATATTTATCATTATATTTGTTTAGTGGTTTTATATACTACTTGACTAATAACCTCATATGAAACCCTACCTGTTCTAATGAGTCTAAAGATGAAGTACTATATTCTGTTGTGTTTCTGCATCATTAACCCGTTAAGCGCGAGCTATCGGTAGTGCACACCCTACCGCCAAGCGACGATATTAGGCTTCATTCCCGCCTAAAATAGTCATTTTACGATAAATATCGTTATTACTTATTCATATGCGCCTATTTTAAGTTTAATATGAAGCTATTAACATGTAACAGCAATAAAACAAGTGGGAATAGTATTTGGGGGTGAAAAAGACGAATTATTGCCGACCGTCCAGTCATGAAGTGTGAGGCGAACGTGACGTATACCCTCCCCCTCCGAAGCCTAGAGGCAGACTGAAGCCTCTCTCTCACTCTCTCTCTCTATCCCCACGCACTCGATCCATTCGGCCCCATTCAGCCAACTGTCTGAAGACGTTTATCCCAATCCAGGTGTCGATTTCTTCCTGGCGAGCGATAGTGAGCCAGCATTATATGGAGACATTTTTCTATCGAAAAATGTACAAATTTAGCTTGCTGTCAAAACAAAAATATATATATGCTGGCTCGCTACCACTCGCCAGGAAAATATTGACACCTGGATGGGGGTAAACTTCTTAAAACAGTAGGCTGAATGAGGCCAAATGGATACAAGCCAAAGAGAGAGCGAGATAAAGATAAAAAAAAGCAAGGTGGGCTCCCTTAAGCGTCTTCTCGCCGTTCTCGGGTTAATAACACTGAGGTCTGGAAAGCACCATGACTTTGACTGATATATAACATCTACACTGCCTCCAAACTTCCTTGATGACAGGACCAATTTAAGTTGCTTCCTGTACTGGCTATGCAAGGTATTATCTTTTATCTTTAGCGTGTCATGAGTGCATCTAGACCTGATAAATGTGTACAGGTTATCACATGCTCGTACTTTTTCATTTCTCTTCTTATAGTCTTCGCCACTGAACGATCCAGTGACATGGAAGGTCCCTATACATTTCAAGTAATTGCAAAGTTAATGATTTTGTCCATTCAAATAAGGGCCTGGAAGTTTGTGGCTCGAGAGAAGGAAGTGAAGAGACAGCAACACCACCCATCTTAATGCTGTTCAATCTCGTACTGGTGAATGTATAGGTTTAGACTAGATAGATGGGACGTCCCCATTGGCACGTTCACAGGAGTGTGTAATATAGGGTACTAAATGTTATAAGGCTCCGCGTCCCTGTTAATCGCGGCTGCCATTGTTTGTTTTTGTTTTATCTCCTAACTTTACATTATAGCTATTTATGAGGCTTTTTTATGCAGGGCCCTGCTAATTATGCAGGGCCCTGCTACTTGGCTACCAGTCAGGTGGAGTAGCAGGTTGTCTTCATGTTGCAACAGACATTTTGGTCCAAGAGTTGCTTCACATGGTGGAGAACTTTCTGAGGTGATCTGTGAGTTTTTTCCCCTCAAGTTTCGGGGCGACGTGTGATGGCTGGTTGCTGTTCGTCACTGGTGGGCTGCTGTCGTCGCTGGAGGTGAAAGCGTCATGTGTTGCCGTGCTGCTTGACCTATGCTAGCCTCAGTGTAGGGGTCAATTTTTATGGCTAGGATGCTTTATTATTATTATTGATGTATTAATAAGTGTAGCCATAAGCTGTGACCTTCTCTCTCATGTAGAGATATTTGTCAGAAGACATTCTGACGTGTTTTTTTTTTTTTTTTTTTTCTTTTTTGTGTGTTTGTGTGACTCTTCCTCGAGCAAACGAGGGAGTTAACACAGGGTTTGGTTCTTCTCCTCCGGCGGAAAATTAGGCAAAACATTTTACCGGAGCCTCGCCTCGGCGGGCAGGAGTAAAGGTTCAAAGAAACCCGGTCGTAGTCGGTATACTACGTTTCCCGGCGGAAGAGAAGGCTTCCTAAAGGGCCCGGCGGAAGAGCAAACTTCCTAAAGGTGTTTTCGGCTCAGCCGGAAAGACTCACCTATACCATGAGATATCCTCACGCGGCGGGGAAAGACCTTGAAATCTGTTATCGCGGCGGAAAGGCCTAGTGTGGTGGCAAACTATTACCAGTCCAGCATAACGTTAGGAAAGTTACCAATCAACATTTGTTTAGAATGGATCAGTATAGGTCAGTGATACAAAGTGTCATAGACAAGGAGTCATATTACCTTCAAAGGAAAAACTAGAAACAGTTAGGAAAAACCAAATAACGATTGCTTATCCAGAAGGATACGGCGGAACTTTAGAATGGCAAGTGATGCTAGTTCTAATTTTCCGGCATATTCGAGATATATATGTGTGAATGTTTTGGATTATCCTTATCAGCATTGATTCTTGGAATTTTCTTTCCAGATTCCGCACATCGTTCTCAGCACGAGCCCCGAGTAAGGGGGCAGATCTCGGCAGGGGGGGGTCGTTACCATCATGGCTTTCGTCTCATTATGCACTACTCCCACATGCATTCTCATCCAAGTGTTCAATCCCCATCAAGGTGTCGATTATCTTCCTGGCGAGCGTTAGTGAGCCAGCATTGTATGGAGAAATATCGTAAATGTGTAGTGTGTTCAGAACTAAAGGAGGGCTTATTAGTCCAGCGTGATAGAGCTTGTCTAGTCGCCTTATTGGAAATTCGTGCCACTTTTACTAGCTATACTAAAGACATCGCTCACAAAGCACCAGTGTGTGACGATGAACAGCTCTGGAACGTTTTAATTATTAAATCTACGGCGCATAAGTCAACTTCATCTCGTTCTGTGACTAAACATAAAAACCAAAGCTAAAATTATTTCCAAAGAAATCATAAGTAGCAGTGATGAGTCAGTGGAGAGCACTAAAGCACCCCCCACCCCCCACCCCCGCCCCCCAGACCGGCCCAAACGGGCACGGTCCACATCTTTTCAAGAGGACTTGGATAGAGATAGGTCCAGGTCGCCGCGACGGCAATCCTCTACGTCGTCCGGTCCAGCTCGGCCTTCAGACACGAAAAGAAGAAGGACACACATGAAACATCTACATCTGTGGTGTCGTCATCAAGCAGGAAGAGTTCAGGTCATAAACACAAGTCCCGCAAGGAGTCTTCGCGCTGGGGTCGCCGGCACTCGCCGGGGTCCCGTCCTCCTCCCTCCGTCCCAACCTCCGCCGAGCCTCACGTCCAATCTGGCAGTTTGGAGGTGGCAGAGAAGACTCCCAGGGATAAGGTTGGTAGTGTAAGCAGTGTACCTCACCCCATTAGGCCAGACTTTTCTATTCCGCATGTGTGCCTTCCCAGCCGCACTCAGGTTCGGGTTCCAGCCAAGGTTTTGGCGGCGAAATACATGGAATACCCGGCGAAGGCTGGGGATTCCGTCAGTGAGAGCCATGAAACATTTACTGAGGACAATAGTGTATGGCGACACCCAGAACCGGAGGCCCACAAGGAACAGGCCGGTAGCCGGGAAAGTGATAGTTTTAGTCACACTTCAGAAGTCTTTAAGGCTTCAGACAATCATGTGCGACAGAACCTCGAACCGATTCCTTCATCACTCCCAAACTTAAGGTGGGAAGAGTTTGAGGAACAGTTACAACCGGCGGAACAGCAGGACCCAGTAGAGGAACTAGAATGTGGCGAAGGGCAGGAGGAAGTTGATTTTTTTTTTTTTTTTTTTTAAGAGACAATGAACGGAGGAAGGAAAAACACAGATAAAACAAAAAGGTCCATGTGCCTAAAGGCATCCTCCATTCATAAAATGTTTGTAACAACTGGATTTAAACATTTGTAGATTGTAAGTTTGTGGAAAGCAATTCGAGGGAAGTGAATTCCAAAGAGTAGTAGCTCTGGGGATAAATGAATTCTGATAAGCAGAAGTTCTGCATTGTGGAGGAGAAAGTGTAAATTCATGGGCGCTCTCAGCTGCCCTAGTTCTACGGGGAAAGATGTGGAGAGGCGGCACAATTGAAGCAAGTTCCTCGGAACAATTGCTGTGAAAATATCTGTAGAATAATGCAAGGGATGCAACGTTTCTTCGTATGGATAATGTAGGAAGGTCCTGTGTGATTGCAGGGTTATTGATTAATCTAATAGCTTTATTTTGAATTTTGTCCAACTGCCTCAATGCAACCACTCCACTTCCACCCCACAGAGGTAAACAGTAATCCATCTGAGAACGCACATGACTTTTATATATTACGGCCAACTGCTCGTCAGTGAAGAATTCTCGAACTCTGTACAGGAGTCCCAGTTTTTTAGAGGCATTCTTAGCAATGCTTCTAACATAATGTGTCCAGCTCAAGTTAGTAGTTAATGTTACACCGAGAATGTCAATACTAGGGGAAGTGGGAATATTTACATCGTTAAAAAATATATGGGAGTCAGTGAGATTCTGTCGGTTAGAAAATTGAATGTACTTGGTTTTCTGTGCATTAAAGGAAACTAGATTCTTTTGTCCCCATCCATTAATTCTAGAAAGGTCCTGGTTCAGAGAAATTGCAGTGTTTATTTTTGAATTTATAAGATCGGGTTGGGTGAAAGAATTGGTAAATGTGAAGGAACTGTGGAGTGCTGAGTCATCTGCGTAGGAATGTATTGGATTATGAGTGGTAGATATGAGATCATTGATATGAATGAGGAACAGAATTGGGGCCAAAACTGATCCCTGGGGAACACCAGCATTTATTGAGTGAAATTGAGAATAAAGGCCATCTACCATTACACATATTTTTCTGTTATGAAGATAAGAAGAAATTAGTGGAACTAATGATGCAAGGCCGTAGTGTGACATCTTCGACAATAAGGATTGATGCCAGACTCCATCAAATGCCTTTGATATATCCAGTGCTATTGTATGTGTTTCACCATGTTGGTCTGTAGCTTGGTTGATTTGATGCGTAAGAAGGCAAAGAATGTCTGCAGTTGATCGACATCGTCTAAACCATATTGCCTATCACTGATTAATTTATTATTCTCAAGATGCTTAATTATGTGATTATTTAATATAATTTCAAAGACTTTACCAAGAGTGGAAGTTGTTGTTGTTGTTGTTGTTCCCCAGGCTGTCTGGCCGAACAGCCCCAAGGTCTCGAGCAAGGCCAAGGCCATAAACGAGCGCCCCCACAAAACCCTCCCTGCTTACCACTAACAAAGCCCGGGTGACCGAAGCCACTCCAAGGCAGGGAGCTGAGGAGGGTGCGGAAACGCCCGGGAAACCAAAACCCCACCCAAGGCCCTGTGCCCCTCAGCAATTATGAAGGGAAAGTTGAGGGGCAAGGGGAAAATGTGACGCTTTGGCTCCCAATCTGCCAACTTCTAGGTTGGCAGTAGGGAGGGTAATCCACGGAAAAGATGCCATCACTTGAGATCTAGAAGATATATAAGTAAAAGGAACAGTCAGAGTAAGCTATGGGTATGGCAGAGAACGCTCAGCTCTCTGAGCGAACTGAGAGTGGAAGTTATAGCTATTGGTCTGTAGTTTGATGGATCTGAAGAGGCACCTTTTTTAGGAACTGGATAAATGTTTGCTTCTTTCCAGGGTACTGGGAAGCATGAGGTATGAGTACACAGACGGAAAAATTTTGCCAATACAGGAGCGAGCACCAAGGAGCAATTCTTAAGTACTATTGGAGGAATTTCATCTGGACCAGGAGCCTGGTCAATAGTGTATGGCGACACCCAGAACCGGAGGCCCACAAGGAACAGGCCGGTAGCCGGGAAAGTGATAGTTTTAGTCACACTTCAGAAGTCTTTGAGGCTTCAGACAATCATGTGCGACAGAACCTCGAACCGATTCCTTCATCACTCCCAAACTTAACGTGGGAAGAGTTTGAGGAACAGTTACAACCGGCGGAACAGCAGGACCCGGTAGAGGAACTAGAATGTGGCGAAGGGCAGGAGGAAGTTGAACTTATACCATCTGCCCAACCATTACCATCTTCAAGTCACTCAGAAGCCGACTCAGTAGGTTCACGTGACTCCAAGAAAGAGTATATTACTAGGGAATATTTGCATGATGTATTCAATTCTTTCATGAAATCTTTTCAGAAAGAGGCAAGGATACCGGAAGCCCCTCCGACTCAGTCTGTTGCGCATCCTTTAGTGACTGCTACTGTTGCCACTCAACCTCATTTGCCATTTAATGTGACATGTGCTAGTAATACTCTCATAATGTCAACTTTATCTAACACCAATGTTCCTTTAATGTCAACTTTGACTACCACCAATGTAAGAGTAATAACAGATGTCATTCCTCCACCGTTGGAAAAGACCCCTGTCAAAAAGGGGCCCATGCCGTTGCTATACGGTCCAGATTTGTCATGGGCACCTATTACTGCCCAAAATCCCGAACTTGCGCAACAGACAATCTCGGGAGAGCTTCCGGTTCCGTCTCATTGGCAGATCCAAATTAATGAACATAGGAAACTCAGGGCAAAAGATTCATCAGGTAATACTATAGATGTCTCTCTGAAAGCTATACCTAGTTTGTATACTCCCTAATATTTTGTGTACTCTTCTACCCCTTCTTTGTCCCCTTCCTCATCTGCTAAGCTGTACGCAGACTGGTCGAAGGTTGATGGGTTCAACGACATAAAAGCCCTGGCCGCTTTTACGCCAGAATTAGACACGATTTCAGTTAGAGAACAGTCCGGCAACCCAGCTTTGCAGATGGGGGATGTAGGTACAGGGTCGTGGTTGGATTGGGAAACGGAAGCACAGCAGTTTGCTTCGACTATAACAAGTAAGTCTTCACATCAGATTCCACAGGACACTCACACATGGCTTTCCCTACCAGTAACAGCTGCAGTAGGGGTAGGCCCTACCTAAGGCTTTATTAACTTTCCTATCACCACCTAAATTATCTTTGTGGGAGGTGCAGGAGCCTTTCTCTACCCCTTCCTCAGTCCAACTGGACAAGGATTTTAAATTGCGCCAGAAAGCCTTATGACTAGTGTCACAATTTCTGTTATCACGACAGGTTGCACAGACACTAGCTAGGACTACACAGCAATTACGGACCCAGGTGCCAAGAAGGCAGTTCACTTGTCCCGTAGATTAATGCTACAGAATTCAATTCAAACAATTGGTGACGTACGGGTGGCCTTCTTAGAAGCAGTCCGTGCACGTCAGGATCTTAGGGTCCACTTAGTGAAGAAAATACCGGAAGACATAGGTCGCCGGGTTATTTTGTTTCCTGCGCTCACTCCCAAACTAGTCTGCCCTAATACATGGAGTACTGTGTTCAGTCTAGTAGAGGCTGCTAGACCAACTGCTTCCCCAGCACGGAAAGAGCATCACAAGTTCACGAAGCCTTACGCAAGACCCAAAGTAGGTCAGAAGGCACACTTCAGTGGTGGAGCCAAGTCCTTTCAGGCCATAAAAGCTCATCCAACGCCGGGAAGCAGTAAGGCCAAGAGCAAACAAGGGAATGGATCTAGTAAGTGGGTTAAAGGGAAGCATAAGTATAAACCAGGTCAGGGATCAATGACTGCCAAGACTAGCCAGCCGTCTACCTCTACCACACCACACTCAAAAAACGAATAACCTCAGCAACTCTCTCACTCCCGGGGCCTATCAAGGGCGAGTTGGATCAGAAGGTAGTTTTGCCGGACAAGCCCAGTCAAAGAACTGGGTCATTCCGGACGTGTCACCGGGCTTGGCCCCGGCGGACTTGGGCTCGGACAGTGGTACGCAAGGGCATAACCTGGAGGTGGATCCGACGACCTCGTTTACGTCAACCAATAGAAATCAATCATGTTTCATTAGAGGTGGATTCACTAGTCCAGGAAATTATTACCAAGCATATTATTGTCCCGGTCATTCCAACTTGCCCAGTATACACGTCCAACCTTTTTCTCGTACCAAAAAGGGACAGTGTTCAGATGAGACCAGTCGTAGACCTGTCTCGTTTAAACCAATACATTCACAAAACATCCTTCAGGATGCTCACTGTGAATCAAATCAGGCTAACACTTCCGCCGCAAGGGTGGATGTGTTCATTAGACCTGACAGAAGCCTATTGGCATGTCCCGGTAAACAAAAGGTTACAAAAATTCCTCGCTCTGAGGATCGAGCATCAGACTTATGTCTTTCAACAGATGCCCTTTTGGTTGAACCTAGCACCGAGAATATTCACAAAGTTAGTCCGACAAGCTTTAATGCCACTTTTGAATCAAGGAATCAAGGTAATATGGTACCTGGACGACTGGCTAGTGGTGGCAGAATCCGAGATCCAATGCATCACTCATGTATCACAAGTTATAGACCATGTAAAATCCCTGGGGTTCAAGATCAACGTGGCAAAGTCGAATCTTGTCCCAACAAGGGTAATTCAGTGGATAGGTCTGATCTGGGACACGGCGCACCTAACTCTCAGTCAGAGTGTGGACAGTCGGAACAGATTTCGCAGGAAACTGTTTTGTTTTCTCCACAGTCTCACTACCACAAGAAGGACATGGGAGTCCCTGGTCGGCTCTCTCAACTGGATTCAACTTACTGTAAAGTTGGGCCGGTTGAAAGTTAAGAGGTTAATCTTGGATGATTACAAACATTTTCCACTTTTACTGGCAGAAAAGTTATGGCAAATCCCAAAGTTAATCCACAACTTAATAGCGGTCTGGGCGAGGCCGGAAATATTGCATTCAATAATGATGTGGACATTTCCTCCACCTATGGTATGGGTAGACACAGATGCTTCAGGGACAATAGGCTGGGGGTATCAGTCAAGCCTCGGCCATCAGGGTCAAGGGCTTTGGTCCCAATCCAAGGAACTTCATATAAATGCACAAGAATTACTAGTCCCCTTGATATTCTTTCAGGCTCACGGTTACATTTTACGAGGAAAATCAATAGCCTTTCGAATGGACAATTTGAGTGCAGTTTCATGCATTCAAAAGCAAGGGTCAACTAGGTCTCGAACGTTGCTAGGGTTGTCGGAAAAGATTTTTGTTCTAGCCGAAAAGCTGAACATTCATCTTCACGCATCATATCTGCCGGGCGTAGCCAATGTCTGGGCAGACGCTCTGTCACGGAGACAGAGCACGATTGTAGAATGGTCGCTCAAGCAAAACATCTTCAACCAGATGATTGCAGAGCCTTAACGTCCACAAGTGCATTTATTCGCGTCCAAAGGAAATCACAAACTCCCTTTCTATCTAACCCGCCGGGAGACAACTCCGGCGGGGGGGTACAGGCGCATTGATGGAGGATTGAAACAGGTGGAATTCAATTTATCTGTTTCCGCCTCCAGACGCTTCACTTATGTGTCAAGTAGTTCACAAACTACGAGATTATCTGGGCATAGTCTCGCTAATCGCGCCTCTATGGGCGGCTCAGGTGTGGTACTCCCAATTGAAGACGTGGTGCGAGAAACTGGTGTCACTCCCGATCTCGTACTTCCATTTGGAGACAATTGGCAATCTAAAGACCTCGTTGACTTTTGCATTATGGATATTCAAAAGGCTAAATGGTGAAAGTGTAGCCAATAAATTTATGAATCAGTATACTCCTTCAACCAAACGCCAATACCAGTCACATTGGAAATCTTCTATGACTTGGATAGTGGAAACTGCTCAAACTGAAGCATCAGTAGCTTTAATATTCAAATATCTTGATTACCTATTTGAACACAAAAGACTTTTTTAGTAACACTTAAGAACCATTTGACAGGTATCAGAGTCCCGTTTTATGATTTAACCGGGCTCTCTGTACCGCAGGCGGAGGAGAAAGGTTTCATGAGGGCATGTTTTAAGCTTCGCCCACCACCCCGTCAGCTCATGCCTACCTGGTCGCTGGACAAATCATTGTCTTTTACTTCATTCCCAGAAATTTAGTCGCAATCCAAATTTTAACTTAATTTTAAAGAAGGCTGTGTTCCATATGGCTTTGGTTACAGGAAACAGGTATCAGAGCTGGCGGCGATGAGCAACGAACCTAATTGTCTCAGGTTTGGACGACACAATGTAAATGTTCAAATTGCTCCGTCCCCTACTTATATCGCCAAGAATGAGCATATCGATCATGATTTTTCTGCATTTACGATTCCAGCTCTCATGAGAGGGAATTCGCATCATTATTTATGTCCAGTGCAATCTCTGATTAAGTTTATGAGAGTGTCCAAGCCTATGCAGCCAGGAGCTCTCTGGGTGGATAGCACAGGTAAGTGCGTTACAAAGAGAAAGTTGGCTGCCTTAATAGTTTATGTCATTAAAGAAAGTAACCCCGGCGTAGTGGGGAGAGCTCATGATCTGAGGAAATGGGCAGTCTCTTTAAGATTTCTGAAGAACTTCTCGATAGACGACATTGCTGACACACAACTATGGGCTTCCAACCACACCTTTTTAATGCGCTATCTGTCTGTGGCCCTGGATAGACCAAGTCTCACCTGTGTAGCATTACGGCTGAAGGTCTGAGCGGTCAAGTGCCGTTAGAATTTAGGATAATTTTAAGAGTAAAAAGGAAGGGTAATGGAGAGCCGACATCCAGACCATCCACCGGAGAATGTGATATTAGTATACAAAGGGTTGTGATATACTTAATGTTATTGAACTGGTACTACAGTTCCATACAAATTTTCAGTTTTTTAATTACATAGACAGTATACAAGGATAGTACCGGTATGCAAGAATATGTGATACAGTATACTAGTTCTTAGACGGGTTTTTACAGTGCTAGTAAGTCTTCAGTTGATAGATATATGGTATAGCAATACATTAGTTTTAAGAAGAAATTTTTGTATGTGTGGAACACGACCAAAGAATCTGGTGCCTTGTCAGTACTCATAGACTAGTTAGTCAGGAGTATCATATGTTGTAGAATAAGCTATTTATTTAGAAAGATATAATTGTTGATTGAAAGAATGTTGGATGCATTTAATAATCTATAAATACATGCACCTGTGAGGTAGTGTACAAAGCAGGCCTTCTTCGAAGTACGCTGCCTGCTGTCTTTTCCATATTTTGTATGTACAAAATAAATTTAAGAATGCTAGTTTGGCTGTTTATTCAACCTATTTTTGATTTGTTAGTGGATTGATATTGTCACGGATGTCCCCTTCCAGTCTTGAGATATCAAGCATATCGTCAATGATGAAGGGGCCACTAATAAATTATAGATTTGATTCCCGGAGGGAAGAAGGAAAACCTAATATTTAGTAGTGGCCCCGGAATCATTGACGACGTGGGCCCTCCCTTCTATCCCCTTCCCATTCGTTTGATGTTTTTAAGTTAGTCTTGATATATCAGTAAAGAGCGAGATGACCCTAGGCTATCAGCGTCTGGGAACAAACGGTAAAAACATCCACAAGTTGGGAAGCTTGATTATAGCATACCGGTATCTTATGATAATTTTTCTTTTTTATAAATTACGAAGTAATTTCGTAGTGAGTACCCGATCATAAGGACGATTCCGTAAGAGAATTAGCGTACCCTTACGATGCTGGCCTCTCTAATCTCTCTGTGGCGGGTGTTTTAAACATGCGGCGCAAGGGTTTAAAAGAGTGCTATTACATAATAGGCATATCGTCAATGATTCTGGGGCCACTACTAAATATTAGGTTTTTCTTCTTCCCTCCGGGAATCAAACCTATAATTTTGCAGCCGTCCACAGGTGCCTACGCCAAAATATTCAGCCCATTGACGATCATGCTCGAGCAGGGTACAGTACATGGTTCAGCTTGTCTGCATACACAGTCAGTTTTCGAGCTCCCCATCGTTACCATGCTTCAACACCGTCTCCAAAACTGGTCCATGTCATTTCCATACTATTCGTGCTAACATTAGACTCTTTTGCTCATCTTAGGAAGAGCCTATGCGAATCAGAGGGTTAAATATGACTATTGCGCTAGACATATCGAAGGCTTTGGATAGAGTCTGGCACAAATCTCTAATTTCTAAACTATCCTCTTTCGGTTTCTATCCCTCTATCTGTACCTCTATCTCTAATTTCCTTTCTGGCCGTTCCATATATCTGCGGTTGTGGACGGCCATCGTTCACTTCCTCAACCTATCAATTCTGGTGTTTCTCAGGGTTCTGTCCTATCTCCAGTTTTCTTTATAATATTCATTAACCTAAGACGTGCGCATGGGGGGTATGAGACACCACACTCCTGTGCGCACGTATTTGAGCTGTTCCCATCACTATAGTCAAACTCAACTGAAATGAGCTCCAAGGAGGTCAAGGTCGCCCAGTGCGGTGTTGCCACATTTCTACCAAAACAAATCTTTTAGAAAACGGGAAACCAAGCAACGTTCTCTTATAATCGCATTTAGAAGGGAAACTTGAAATAAATGTACAAAACGTTTTTATGTCTGGAAGGGTTATTGGTATTCTTGTATAAAAGTTACAGAAACGAAATAATAGGTAGGCTATATTTGTATATACCTATTTACATTGTACAGCATCTCCCTTGCCTGGCTATGAAGATGAGAGTAACTTTTGAGAGTTTTTCCTTCCATGGTGGTCGCGCTATGAATGAGGGTTAGTGACCGTCTGACCTGGGTGATGTTGTTGTCGTAGTTTGAGGCCATTTAAAGCGTTGCCATTACTCGTATCCAGCTCTCTCTCTCTCTCTTTTGATGGGATTACATTGTGCTATATTGCATTTTGGAGATTGTGTATGTATGTGTGTTTGTGTGTGTATCTGTAGGGGTGTGTGTGAGTGTGTGCGTAGCCAACAGAACCGCATTGACATTACTTGGCAACGTCGCATATCCTACCACTCCTTAAATCTATTTATAGCTGTCCCCAGAAAAATGGCAGCATATTCTAAATAGCGTGCCATATGTTGTATAAATTCCTTCTAGATATCCTTAAAATTATATGTTTCTTAACACCACATAACCTTTAAAAATTGTAATATAATATATATAGTCATAAAAGCTAAAATTAATTTGTTAATAGCCTGAAAAACTAACATTTGTTGTTAAAGCTTTGAATATTTGACAACACCGCACAGGGCGAGGGAAACAACCTTGTAGCTTATTTCATAGGAGGATGACTATAACATCATTATTTTACCATAAATAGAATTAATACCTATCTATATGCACCTATTATAGGTTGATTATAAAGGTATTAACCTGTTACAACAATAAAACAAGTGGAAACAGTGTTTGGATAGTCAAAATCGGCGATACAGGCCGGGAGTTACATAATGTATGGCTGAGGCAACCTCCCTGCCCTCCTCCCCTCCCCTTGTCTGGAGAGACACTGTTACGCAATAGTCTCTCTCTCGCTCTTTCCCACGCTTGGTAACAGTGATGACAACGCCCTGCTACCAACTCGCTAATGTTAGCACGAAAATAGACCACAGAATAAGGGAATAACAGGGAAAATAGGTGATAACTGAAGGAGGGGAGGTGGAGGAGTGATATTTGGCATGGCCCAGGGGCAAAAAAATAAAAAAATAAAAAAAAAATAAAAAAAAAAAAAAAAAATTGGGGGGGGGGGGAGTGTTTTAAATGGAATTTTTTTTCCCCCTGACTCTTAAGAGTCTTCCCGCAGTCCGCCGGGGGACCTCTTAAGAGTCTCCCGGCAGTTCCCGGGTTAATGATCTTCTCAACTGTTCCTCCAGTCTTATCCATTCATATGCTGATGACTACCTTACACTATTCAACTAGTTTTTCAGAACCTCCCAGCAAGCTATCACTCAAAAATGCATGTAATGATGCCATAGAACACTGTTCCTCTGACCTTTCATCCATTTCCATTTGGGGCAGAAAAAAACTTACAAAACCCAATTTCTCCATTTATCTAGGCTAGCCGTCAAGAACTCCCACATGTCTACTATCACTTATACTTCAACAATAACAATAATAATAATAATAATAATAATAATAATAATAATAATAATACTTTATTTCAGACTCACACAGTACAGAGGGGACCATACTGGGGTCCATATATACCTTACAGTAACATAAATATATATAAATATATATAAGCTACTGTACATAGGCTACATAAAATAAAAAGAAATTAAATAATACCCAGCTTGCTATCATGTAGTTCACAGCACTGCCTCAACCAAAAACAGTGGTCATCAAACTACTGTGTTACCAAAACCACTGTCCTAATTGTGTACAGTACCATGCCTCACATCATTTAGCTTCCGGTACAGTATGTTGCTACAGTACAGTATAGGAATATCGGTACTGTACTGCACTATGAGGATCAGTACCGGTATGCTAATTCTGTAGAGTAGCAGACCTGAAATCATTACTTAAGGTTAAATATAGAGCAACTTCCTCCAGTGTGCCTGGATCCTGGAGGTGTACACTATGCTTGGAGTTTGTAGCATTTTAATGATCCTGTTCTCAGAAGTGTTAAGGCGCTGAATGAATTTATATGTTAGCTTTCTAATGAGTGATTTGTAACAGTGTAAGTTCATATAGGCACATAGCGTACTTGTACTCTCATATTTTGAGAGCCCCAGAAACATTTTCATGATATTGTGATATGAGATACTTAGTCTATTCAGTCATTTTCTTATAGTTCCACCATAGTTGTGCTGTATACATTGGTGAGCAGTAGGAGTTGAACAATGTTATTTTTGTATCCCATGTGCACATATGAAATTTTCTTAATATTGAATTTCCCTGCATGTAAAGTTGCCTTCGCTGACGACCCATATCCTCATCATCTGAGCGATCACATGAAATATAGTGTCCTAGATACTTTACTTTACTTACTTCTTCTATAATTTCTTCATACAAATGGAATTTAGGTAGCTTTGATTTCAATAGAAGGTTAGATTTAAATATTATGATATTGCTCTTTATAGGATTAAATTTGACTGAATGTTCGATTCCAAAAATTTTCACATACTCTTAATAATTTATCCAGTCCTGCTCCAGAGGGCGCGATTAAGGCTAGGTCATCAGCATACATGAGATGATTTACAATGGTGCTGCCAATACAGCACCCAGTGCGAGTCTTGTTCAGCTCCAGACTAAGATCATCCATGTAGACGTTGAAAAGATACGGAGACAATATCCCCCCCTGCCTAACACCATTGGTTACGGCGAAAGAGCCTGACAGGATGTTGCCCCATCTTACACACATTTTTTGATTAGCATACCAGAAAATAAGTATCCTAACAATATAGCTAGGCACTCCCCTGTTAACTAATTTTTCAAATAAGGTTTTGTGACACACCCTATCAAAAGCCTTACTTGCATCAAGAAAACAAGAGAAAATTGAGCTATTTAGATTGTTGTATGTATCAATCACTTCTTTCAGCACATATATGCATTGGTCTGTGCCGTGATTTTTCTTAAAGCCAAACTGATTGCTGCTGGTGACAATATATGCAGACATTCTTTCTAGCATTATCATTTCAACTACCTTACTCACCACACTAGCAAGTGCTACTGGGCGGTAGTTGTCTTTTGCTGTAATTTTACCTGATTTATCTTTAATGACAGGAACAAGTATTACGGATATCATAGACTCCGGCAGGACACCATGCGTAAATAGACTGGTGATGCAAGAACTAAGTTTATCTATTAACAACTTATCTGCATATTTAAGATGTTCTGCATATATACCATCCAGCCCACAAGCTTTATTTAGGTTAAGTTTTCTTATGGCATTCTCAAGATCACTTTCAGTCACTTTAATGTCTTCATAATTACTATCTTTCACATATTGAATTGCACCATTAGTAGACCTTTGGTTTACACTGTTAAGTAGTTCCTTAAAATGAGTTTTCCATAAGTCAGCAATGTTCTCTTCACCCGTAACCCCCTCAACACTGACAGGTAATGGTGTGTTACAATTTTGCATGGATCTGATGTCCTTCCAAAAACAGTTAGTATCCTTTTCTGCCAGACTCTTTGCAAGGGCTTCCTTCCTTAATTGGTTTTCATTTTGCTTAATAAATCTAATGGCATATTTGGTCCTAGCCTTTGCTCTTTTGTGAAGTTCAAATATAGGCCCCTGTCTAGGCTGACCTACTTCAAGCCAATGAGACCTAGCATCTCTGGAGGCCTGATACAGGTCAGCCACATAGTCTTGCCAACCTGGCTTATTGAATGAGGACTTATATTTACGGCTATTAAAAATACTTTCCCCCGCTTTTGATAAAGAATCTATTATACTATTGTAAAATGTAATAATGTCCTTTCTGTGTTGTGCATCACTACATTTTGGATCCCTGCATTGTGCTACACCATTACCATCATATTGCACCCTATTTAATAAGTCCTTGGTTTTATCACAGTACATTTGGCACTCTTCATTTGAGATTACATTCCATGGAACTTTTGCCTTGATGCTATTGCTAGTTTCTGTTATTTCCGGTGCTTTATTAATTTGGATTGTTAATTCTATAGGTATGTGGTCGTCATCCGTAATGTCGTATCTTATGGCCATTTCTGAGATAGAGTCATGAAAGTCAGAGCTAGAGATTGCATGATCAAGCCACGACCTGGTCTCCCATGCTTCACTAACATATGTATAGCTATTTTCTGGAAGCAGGTTTTTGGAGGACAAAATTAAACCTTGCTCCTCACAAAACCTTAACATATGTTTAGCAAACATGGAACCACCCAACTCGTGAGGGGTAGCATTCCAATCATCTACCACTGAGTAACACGTTATCTCTAATTCAGAAATTAGGCCACCAAGCTCCCCTAACTTTTCCAAATAAAGTTCTTCATTTTCTGCACACTGATACGGTAAGTAAACACAAAATATTGCAAATTTTCTGTGTCCCACTTCCAGCTGTATTCCCGCACACCAGCTTAAATTTGTCTCAATGGTTTTAATTACACTATCTAGGCACGATCTCCACATTATTGCAACTCCCCCTGGGGGGTGACCTGCCACAATACCATCACGTGTGTCCGTAGTGGAGACCCCGTACCCATGGAAATCTTTATCTAATATGTTCAAATTACCTAAGTCCTGTTTTGTGTACCAGGTTTCCTGAAGGCAGACTATGTCACTGGTCTTTAATGTAGATACGATGTCAGGTCGCAACAGGAGATTCCTCTTTGTTTTGGGGAGTCCTCTGCAATTGTATGAAGTTACTTTTATACTTGCTGCTGTTGTTGGTATCCCCTCCATTACTGCGAGTTGGATAGTGGTGTGCGATGCCTCCAAGTCCCAGAAGCCTCTGCACTGTCCTCATTGGGATACACAATACACAAATCAACCCTTCATCTTCTCTCAGTATTCTCAGTGTCTCCTTTTCTTCTGATCTCACTTGGAAATACTATATTACCACCCTTGCTAAAACAGCTTCCCAGAAGTTGGGTGTGCTTAACTGACTATGGGGGTCATTTACCCCTGTGCAGCTTCTTGCTCTGTATAGGGGCACAGTGTTTCCATGTATAAAGTATTGTTCGCATGTGTGGGGAGGATCCTCTCGCACAACACTTCTTGACAAAGTAGAAAAGAGAGCCTTTCGTCTCATTAACTCACGTCCACTCACCGACTCTTTGCAATCTCTCTCTCTTCGCTGCAATGTTACATCTCTCGCTATTCTACAGCTATTGAAATAATCAGTGTTCCTCAGAGCATTCTCAGTATACCGGGTATTCAACCTCCTCTTCGTAGAGTACGTAAGACCCGTCTTGCAACACAATCCTACCCCTACTCTGTGCAACTCTCCAACCCAAGAGTGAAACGATATTCCCAATATTTCTTCTATTCAACAGCTGAGCTCTGGAACTCTCTCCCTGAATTCATCTTCCCCTCATCCTATGACTTAAATTGCTTCAAACTCCGTTTGTCCAGGCTCGAACATTCCTTGATTTTGGCCCTGTCACTCTTTCAACTCTGGGGGAGGCACTTGTCACAGGCAGTTCTGCTTTGTGTCTCCCTCATCCACATAGAAAACAAAAATATATAGAAAACGTTAGATATAATCTGCATTTGAAATATTAGATTACTATAATTAATATACAAAAATCCCTAGTTATTATAGCATATAGTATTCAATGCCAGTCAATAGTCCAAACAATATACAGAGCCTTTTTCGGTTATTTTCAGGACTGCTCCAACAAAGTAAAGTTGGATGTTCTATAACTCATATATTAATAATTGACTAACAAAAGGTATGATGTACACAAAGAGGAATATTCAGCTAACCTTAGCAAGAAAAACAAAATTGGCGTTGATTGCAAATGACGATCATATCATACACATTCCGCCATATTAGCTTGCCTCCTCAAGGTTGATTCAGAGTATATATGTTGTATTGTATAATTCAACATATGAATATAAATAGTTGTATCATCAGATTATGCCTTATTACATTGCATTAATCTAAAACTTGGATATACCATAATGAAAACTCAAAGTGATATACGCTTGTTAATTTACTTCATAAAGGTGTTTGGCTTTTATTGTGTATAAATTTGTGGCCCCATCAGCGAGAATTGCTCTCATAATGATTTTGTTCTATGATTATTGTCACTGCCCCGTCATGAAGAGGGACGTCTGGTTACTGAAATATACAGGTGTGTACTTGTTATGCAAATAAGAGAAATATTATGGTATCAATATGTTCATTACAATATTTCAAATGGAATAGAATTGTTTTCTCTATCCAACATCGACCTGAAAATTGTCCTCGTGAGAGCTACATATTTATTGTTTTTATTTCAGACATTATTTTATCATTCAGCACAGTATTGCTACCCCAATGGAGCCAATATTAAATACAGCGAGTGGTCCCATGGCGTATTGGTTATGGCCGCCTCACATATTCACGACGGCGACTTAGCGCATATTGAGTTTTGCAAAAAAGTTGGGGATATCGAGCATGACATTTTATAAGAAGAGACCATCTCGAGGGCATCTCGTACCCACTATGAACAAGCACAACATTAAACCGGAAACAGAACGTACCCAATACAAGGCATCGCTACTCCAGACAAGAGAATTGGCTGATGACAGTTCGGATTACGCGAAATCAACAGGAAACACCAGGACATCACAACGTACCTACAACGTACCCAGTACGTGTCGGACCAGGTAAGTGCAGATGACGTCAAGGTTTTGGGACAAGAGCATGGCCCAATATATAAAGGAGGGCCCCAAACCTAGGTTTCACAGTCTAGGTGGTTTCGCCATGTACCGTACGTTCTGTGTAGTTATATGTACTGTGTGTGTACGTCCAAATTTCTTGAAACACTGTCAAATGTCGTCAGTGGTTGATAAAATGTCGGTGGGATATCGAGATATTTTCCGTGTGGTTATGTTGCGTTCAGTCTGGCTATGTGACGCTACGGGATGACTTCTGATTGTTGTCTTTCACACCTCGTAACGTCTTTTCTTGTTGTGATGTCGGGCGACTTGCAACGACATGCAGCGACGCCACCTAGACGCCACCCAGTACTGAAAGAAATCATAACGTAATCACATCGACATGCAACGACAAAAAGTCAGGTCACGACTCAGCGCGAAATTTTAGGGACTACACTCAAATTACGCAGACCTCGCACACATTGCCCGAGACTGCCAGACATGGAGAGAGACGTCGCATTTTTCTACAATACTTTATTACAAGACAAAATATGCGCTAAGTCGCCGTCCAAGTCGTGAATGTGTGAGGCGGCCATTAGTGCGCTTGCCTCACAGCCAAGAGGATTGGTGTTTGATTCCCCCTCAGGAAGAGTCATTTGTGCAGAGGCTATATGGGCACGTGGCTTGCCTCTCTCAAGTTAATTCTCCATATTCGGTGGTTTTGGTGAGCGACAACCCCGAGTGGGAATACCAAGTGACTCATGGCTTAGGAAAGTTAATCATTTATGCTGGGATTGCTTGGGATGGATTGAGTCACGCCTAAGACCTTACGTGGAGGGACCCCAAAGAGTGAAGTTGGAGGGTGAGTGCATCTACGGGCCATCCTTGGGTAAGCCCCCATTGATTTATTTGACTCACTCAGACGTTTTCTAAACTAAATAAAATTGTCTAAAAATAACAATGAATACACTGCGCCAGCCATCGTATACTATATAAGTAAAATACAATGGGACAGAGAGTGTCAGTATTGGTAAGTCATTGTAGAGACACAGATGTTTGGTTCACACGGCTATTTAGGTACGGTACACCAAACGCTATGTTATGTATAGTAACATGTCATTATAACACAGTGCCTACACACACAAACAAACATATATACATACATACATACATATATATATATATATATATATGTATGTATATATATATATATATATATATATATATATATATATATATATATACCGGTATATATATATATATATATATATATATATATATATATATATATATATATATATATATATATATATAAAAACACTCATACAAATAAATCACACATAACATACCGGTACACATACTCATACATAAACACACACACACAACACGCACACACACACACACACACAACACGCACAAACACACACACAACATGCACTCACACACACAACACAAATACACACGCACATAACATACACATACACACACACATGCATAACATACACAAAACATTGTTCGTAGACTGAGTAAGTTTAACCCTTTAAATATTAGGACACCTTTCTTCGTTATGTTCAGGTTATTTGTATATGTTTGTATTCAGCTTAATAAGGATCTGTGGGACTCAAGAGGGTAAAGGATTTATTTTCATGTGAGTGAAGGAGACAAAAGGCAAAGCTGCTGCAAGAGTAGTGGTGATGAATAGGAATGAGTAGAGAATGCTTGTGAATAGATGAGTGATAACGAGGTCGTAGGGAATGGGGGTCAGCTGCCCGGCCCGGGGAGCTGGTTTATATAATATTATGAAGGGCCCTGCCTGGAAGTAAGTGGGCGGATATTGTGGTGTAGTTTTGCTTCGTGTCTGCCTGCCGTGACCCAAACCTCTCTGGAAGATATGAATATTGGGAATATTTTGCTGGGGATCCCTCATGATCCTTGGTCTCTGGGTCTTCTCCTGGGCAACCTAGTTGTGTGTGTTTTTTGTCTGTTAGGGCTCTGTCTTAGGTCGTCCACCCCTAGCTATTGGGTATGTGCCTGAGCATATACTGTACCGGTATATATAATCAGACAGTAGGGCATATATATATCAGAGTTGGGTAAGTTAAGTTAATTATCTTAACTTTTTGCCGATTAACCGATTAAGTTAATTAACTTTAACTTAACTAGTTGATTTTGAGAAATTGGTTAACTTAACTTAGTCGAAATTTCTCAAAATTAATTGATCAAATCGATTTAATTTCGATTAATAATCAATTAATTTTCCTTTGTACTAGAAATGGAAATCGCATTTCAGACCACGCGGTCACCCTGCCACTTGTACGGTTTATATACAGTATAGTGACCTCTCTCTCTCCCAGCATCAACTGTCAGTAGCCTAATTGCATTTTAATTGCTGTATGTCAATAGTGGGTGGGTATTTTTCTCCTTAGCTTAGCTAAGATGAGAGAGAGAGAGAGAGAGAGAGAGAGAGAGAGAGAGAGAGAGAGAGAGAGAGAGAGAGAGAGAGAGAGAAAAGCCGATCGATAACGATAAATATAATATATTAAGTACAATGAAGTATTTTATAGTCTATTTGCTATTAAAATGCAAATAAAGTTGATAAAGTATTCAAAAGGATAAATACACTTTAGATGGGGAACAAAGATAGGCCTAATACATGTTTCAAGTATCTATTGACTATGTAATCGTATGGTTCATCATAATTTACTATCAGACTCTATCAAGACAGGTCAAAAAAGGAAGTTAGGAAAGCAAAGAGAAATTATGAAATAAGGATAGCCAACGGCTCAAAAAATAACCCTAAAGCTTTTTACCAACTATATAAATCTAAAGTTAGAGATGTAATAGGCCCCCTTAAAACATTGATAAGAGAAATGACAGAACATTATTTAGAAATGTGCAGTACATTAAATATTGTCAGTTTCTTTCCGTTTTCACTAATGAAAATTTGGCACAGATTCCAGAAGTCCATAAGGTTTATAGTGATAGTATAGAAAATATGCTAAGCACCCGGTACGGTTAGTATAAGTATAAATTATGTGCTTAAGAAAACACTCCATGAGGGAAGAAGGACTATGATCGACAACGCATGCCAAGAAAACTGCGAGACGGATGTTCCCTTTACCTTGCAGGAACTACAGTACACTAAGAGACCTGGGAGAGACACAGCCACGGGAGAAGATGCCATTACCTACTCAATGATACACCATGCTGGAGTAGGAGGTCAGATGGCTCTCCTGAATGTAATCAACAAGTCCTGGGAAGTAGGCCGCCTTCCAACCAAATGGAAAAAAGGACTTATCCAACCAATACCCAAGCCCAAGGACCCATCACAGCCAAGACCCATCACCTTACTCAGCTGCCTTGGCAAAACAGCTGAGAAAATGGTATAAGGCCAGACTAACCCATCAGATCGGAAATCTCCACCCAGGACTTTTTGCATACAGAGAAGGCGTAGGCACCGCCGACAACATTTCAGCAATCCTGGGTGAAATCAACGATGGGAAGGCCCTAGTAGTCTTCCTAGACCTGGAAAAGGCCTTCGAGCTGGCAAGCAGAGACGCAATCCTTCAGAACCTAGTAAGAAAGGGAGTTAAGGGGAGACTCTTGGCTTGGGTAGACGATTACCTTACAAACCGCAGCGCAAAGGTCAGGTTCCAGGGTCAGGTCTCTTCTAATCACCAATTTGAGAACGGGACACCGCAGGGAGGAATACCGGTACTCAGCCCGTACCTCTTCAACCTGCTTATGGAAATCTTGGTCTCCCTGGGCTTGGGGTATGCAGTGAAACTGTTCTGCTACGCTGATGACTTGCAACTCATAGTGCGGGGTAACCACAAGGTCCGACGGGCACAAATAGCCCTCAACATGATAGAAGAGACCTGCCGGAAACTTGGACTGAAGATCAACGGCCACAAGACCAAAGCTATGGCAGTCAATCTCAGCACTCCTGCAGAAAAGCTGAAGATTCAGGGAATGGACATTGACTGAGTCAAAACCCACCAATCTGGTTTGATGACCGACTCAACTTTCAAACAGAAGTGGAATACCTCAGAGAGCGAATGGTCAACAGGATCAAAGTCATGAGGGCTATCACCAGCACAAGGACGGGGGCAGACATCAACGTGCTCAGAACGTACTACACTCACGCAGTCAGGTCACTGATTGACTACGCCTCCCCCGCGCTGGCCACCCTAAAAACCACGAAGATCCACAGGCTAGAGGTTGCACAAAAGCAGGCGCTACGACTGATGCTGGGAGCCCCTCAATGGACAAGGATAGTCAACCTTCAAGTCAAAACTCAAATTGACCTCATTGGGATACGGATCACCAAAAACATAGCATGCCTCGTTGCACGACTAAGCTCAAAGAACCACCAAAGCGAGCTAGTTTGCAAGATCCTGGCAGCCACTCCCCAGAGAAGGGACCTATTCCCCAGCAACACCTGGATCAAGAGGGTTGCACACACGACAAACCGAATGGGCATAACACACCTTATAGCCCAAGGCACCGACAGCCCCAGCCCTGACTGGACGGCCCAGGCCCCGTGGACAAGACACCAAGTCCTATACAAGAAAGGAGCTGAGGGAGCCAGAAACACAAACACAGACCCAGGCAGACTCAAACGGCAAGCAGAACGGTCGATCGAGGAGCTACAAAGTGACCATACACTGATATACTACACGGACGGCTCGGCAGATCCAGTCTCTGGACGTAGCGGAGCAGCATTCCAAATCAACAGGGAAGCCCACATGTGGAGAGCCCCCGATGGCTGCTCCTCTCTCCAGACTGAACTTGCGGCCATTCTTCAAGCACTAAGACACGCCGAGCCAAAACAGGGAAACATCCTTATGATCACAGACTCAAGATCATCAGTGGACACAATACAAAGCTGAAGGTACAAGGACAACGTTGGACTAACAACCAACATATGGGCCAAACTAAGAAACATATCAGATCAGGGCCGACAGGTCACCTTTCTCTGGATCCCTAGCCACGTGGGGGTTCAGGGAAACAAGGAAGCCGACGAAGTGGCCAAAAAAGCAACCAATCTAGCGAACATCACCCTGCAAGTCCACACATCACTGTCGCAAATAAAAAACAAGACCTGCAAGATGGCTACTCAACTAAGACAACAGGCACACAGGGCAGTGCTCAATAGTTCCTACTCGGCCCACTGGTACCAGCAGGCAACCCTAGGAAAATCCCTCCAATTGCCTCGCACAGTCAGAAGGGATACCAGGGTGAACTTACACCGCCTTCGGCTGGGCTACCGGTGCCTCACCGAGATCAAGGCAAGAGCCGAGAGGACATGCGAGCACTGCCAGGTATCCACAACTGAGCCACTCCTCCACTATCTTCTCCAGTGCCCAACAACAGAAGAGCTACGCAGAAGAACCAACACTCCAGAGACACATCCACAGAGTGAAGAAGCGAAAGGAGCCGCGACTGGAATTGTTCAAAAAATGACAGAGAACCACATAGAAGACCTCATCAGGACAGTCCAAGAGTATCCCCCACCAAGATGAAGCCTAGATTAGCTCAAATCCTCACCTAGTCCAGCTCCAGAGCAAGGCTGCCGTCTAGCTATAATATTCAGCTTAGAGAACGGGTCGTCAAAAGACAAAGACCAGGATTACCGGTAGTTCTCAAAACTAAAAAAATAAAAAAAAAAAAGCTTAAGAAAATTGACAGACTGAAACCTCAAAAATCGCCTGGTCCTGATGAGGTATATGCTAGAGTATTAAAATAATGCAGAGATGAGTTAAGTTACCCATTAATATTAATATTTAACAAGTCATTAGAAACAGGTTTAGTTCCAGAAGCTTGGAAGCTTGCAAATGTGGTTCCGATCTTCAAAAAAGGTGATAAATCGATAGCATCCAATTACCGTCCCATTAGTCTCACATCAATCATAGGAAAATTGCTAGAGTCCATTATTGCTAGGAAAATTAGAAGCCACTTAGACAAATTTAACTTAATCAATTCTTCTTAGCATGGATTCACTCAGGGATGTTCTTGCCTTACTAATTTGCTTACCTTTTTCTCAGATATATATGAAGCGATAGTTACTGACAAGTCATATGATATGATATAATATATTTAGATTTCAGTAAAGCTTTCGACAGAGTCCCTCATGACAGATTGATGAGAAAGGTTGAGGCACATGGAATAGGTGGATCGTTGCTGGGATGGATTAGGTCATGGCTAATTGGTACCGTAGGAAGCAGAGAGTCAGCATAAATGGTATTAAGTCAGAATGGGGTGCAGTCAAAAGTGGTGTCCCCCAAGGATCTGTATTAGGCCCTCTGCTGTTTGTTATATACATAAATTACCTGGATTTAGATATAACTAGTAGGATAAGTAAATTTGCAGACGATACGATACCAAAATAGGGAGAACAATACCGGTAGATTCAGATAGCGACATAGAGAGCCTCCAAAGGGATCTAGATACCTTACACGAATGGTTAGTATATTGGCAGATGCATTTTAACATTGACAAATGCAAGGTATTAAAGATAGGGAAGACGAATACAAATGCAAAATATAAACTAGCTAATACGGAATTAGAAAAACTCAGACTGCGAGAAAGATTTGGGTGTGTTTGTTAGCAATGATTTGAAGCCTAGAAAACAGTGTATAAGCGTTCGTAACAAGGCAAACAGGATTCTCGGATTCATCTCGAGGAGTGTGAGTACTAGAACAGCCGATGTTATCTCATATGGATTATGCTGTCCAATGTTGGTGTCCTTATTACAGAATGGACATAGTTTCGTTGGAGAGAGTACAACGAAAAATTACTAAAATGATTCATATTATAAATCTACCATATGTAGAGAGGTTGACGAAATTAGACTTACATTCGTTAGCAAGACGCAGAGTTAGAGGAGATATGATAGAAGTGTTCAAGTGGGTTAGTGGGATTAATAAAGGGGACATGAAAGATGTACTAAAGCTCAGTGATAGCGAAAGAACTCTGACAAATGGTTTCAAATTAGATAAATTTCGTTTCAGAAAAGATATAGGCTAGGCAAATATTGGTTTGGTAACAGTTGTAGTCATGTGGAATAGGCTACCGGGTGATATGGTAGGATCGAGAACGATAGGGAGCTTTAAGATAAAATTAGATAGGCCTAGGCATATGGACGAGATGGGTTGGGTGTGAGGAGGGATCTGCCGGGTGTGGGCCAATCGGCGCTCTGTAGACCCCCGTAATCTTGTGTTGATCTCTGACCGTTTTGGTGAGGTCGGTCCTCATGGTATTAGTGAGTTGGGCCTATAATTAGGGTTGTGTGTCAGAGGGATCTGCCTTGTGCGGGCCAATCGGCTTTCTGCAGACTCCCATTTTCTTATGTTATGTAATATACAGGTATCGTGCAGTTATTGACAGTAATAATCGATTAAGTAAAATATTAACACATGGATTAAATTAAATTGTATTGCAACATACAATAATTATGTAGCTATAGGTAGGCTACTACTCTATATCTAACAGCTGTAATAGATTGATGATTGGGTTGTAAGTGTGTGTGTGAGAGAGAGATAGAGAGGGGGGGGGGGAGTCGTAATGTGTTAGCGAGGTAAAGAACATCCATATTTTATAACAGCCTTCATATATTGAGAAAAAATTAGTGGTACCGGTAGTTTCGGTAATAAATACCGATTATACATATATTAGCAATAATTTACTTGGCAATGGTTGGAATCAGATGGTTGAAATGGTTAATGGTTTATTGGTTGAGTTGACAATTTGACGCTGGTTGAGATCTAGGCTAACTGGTTGAGATTTCCGAGAACCGTGTGAGTCACAAGTGCAAAAGTAATGTCCAAGTGTACTAAACTGCGAAAAACTTCCTTAACCCGGGAACTGCAGGAAGACTCTTAAGAGTTCCCCCGACGGACTGCGGGAAGACTCTTAAGAGTCAGAGAAAAAAAAACTCAATTTTAAACATCTAAAATAAAAAAAAAATAAAAAAATTGTTTTGCCCTTGGGCCATGCAAAATATCAGTCCTCTACCTCCCCTCCTTCCCCACTTTCCTCCCCTCCTTCAGTTATCACCTATTTTCCCTGTTATTCCCTTATTCTGAGGTATATTTTCGTGCTAACATTAGCGAGTTGCAAGCAGGGCATTGTCATCACTGTTAGCAAGCGAGTGCAAGAGAGAGAGAGAGAGTATCGATCGACAGTGTCTCAGTGGCCTTGGGGGAAATTGGCGGGAAAGCAGGTTGCCTCACCCATACATTATGCAACTCCCGCTCTGTATCGCCGATTTTGACCATCCAAACGCTGTTTTCACTCGTTTTATTGCTGTAACAGGTTAATACCTTTATAATCAACCTATAATAGGCGCATATGGATAAGTATTAATGCTATTTATGGTAAAATTAATATTTTAGTGATGGAAACAGCTCAAATACATGCGCACAGGCAGACGTTTCTAATTACCCCCATGCGCAGTTCAGAGGTTAAGATGATGCCTTTTAAAGAATAAAATATAATTTTCGAGAAATGGTAGCCTACTAGACTAGAGTACTAACAAAGGTAATATATAGAACCGTACTTGACCAAATACAGCTGTAAACAAATAACTAAAATCCATTAATATTATGGCCTTTGAGATTTTCCGCATCGTTATAAAAAACAAAATTGTCAAAATAAACTAATCAATATCAATCCAATACTGTACACATTATGGTCAAATTGGATTTTAGGTCAATTACGTGTTTTTTGTATTATAATCCTTTTTCTCGTCAGTTTCTTCATTGATTAGTGTGTTTTAAGGTGTTTTTTCTTCTGGAAATTCATATTTACCCATTATTTTGCAATATTAAAACATGCCCCCTAAATCCATATTTTGTCATTACCCTAACCTATCAACCTAACCTAACCTGGGGGCTGCCGCCCCCAGACCACCGCAGGGTTAGAATTGATATAGAATATGACAAAATACTAGAACTACGGTAAAAAAATGAAAAATATTAGTTCTCAGCTGATCCAAGATGGCCACCATCGCCCTTATTTAACCCACAAAGTCTAAGGAAAAATAATTTAATATGCAGCGGTAAAGACATATATCGTGGTGACTAATACTCTAATACAAAGCTATAGCCTAGTATACTTTTAGAACATTATATCCCATACGTGACCTAAAATCGGAAAATATCAAGGAAACTGGCCAACTTTTATTTTGTGATGTTTTTTTTTTGGTTTTAGCTAGTTTTCATCATTATACAGTGGTTGTCACTAACCCGTGGAGCCCCGGCTAGTTTTGTAATGTTTGCGCACCAGAACCCGGCCGGTTTTCAAAAAATGGTTTTATTCCAGAAACAATAGCGAATGGGTTAGAAATGAAGGAAAAATCACGAAAAACTGCTCAAAAAGCTTAAAAAAATGGTCCTACAGAGCCCCCGAAAATGGGTTTTACAAGAGTAAAAAATTGAAGGCAATTATCCCAAAAAAACAGGTTATTGAGCGCTCGCGCGCACGCACGTGGACTTTGAGAGTTTTCAACCATCGGCACGGTTGCGTGGGATACGTACACAGTTCCCATACAAATCTGAGCCCTCTTGAGTGGCTACACCTGAGGTTACGGTCGGCGCAATTAGGGTGACGCGTCAGGCGCGTCTCTGGGGCTGTGCGTTACATACATCGCCGACGCGTCAGACGCGTCGCTGGGGCTGTACGGGTTAATTAGAATCTCCGGAAAAAACGTTTTCCCCATTATCCAACAATCTTAAGATACGGCCCCCGATAGTGGGGAGGGTAAAAGACGAAAATAAGGGGTAGCCTAATATTAGCCTAACCTAACAACCTTACCTAACCTAACCTAGTATATTAGGTGGGGGCTGCCGCCCCCACACCCCCACTGGTTTGGTATTTAATTAATAAAAGGTTGACGGTCGCCAAAAAAAACTTGAATGAAGTCTACGGTATTTACTCCGCAATCTTCAGCTTTGGCTGTGGATAACGAGGTAAATATTAACTTTTTCAAAGTAATTGAAAACGGTGTTTCCAGATATTCTAATTAGGGCCTAATGACAACCACTGTATAATGATGAAAACTAGCTAGCCTAAAACCAAAAAAAAATCATGAAATAAAAGTTGGCCAGTTTCCTTGATAAATAGGCCTACCCTAAAATCCAGTTTGTCCAAATCATTTAACATGCAGCGGTAGGCTAAAGACATATTGTGGTGACTAATACTCTATGACAAAGCTATAGGCCTAGTATACATTTAGAACATTATATCCCATACGTGACCTAAAATCCTGTTTGTCCCTATCTCGTGAAACAAATATATAACTAGCCTACAAAGAATATAACAAGGAAAACACATTTGGCGATTTAGGTTAGGCGGCCTATTTCACCATAATATGGGTGGCTAGGCTTCCGTTTTCTCTCACGAGCCAAGACAAGATTGTTCCGTTTTCTAAACAACAAAAACAACAATGTTCCCTACAATCGTATAGGCTAGCCTACTTTGTAAACATTGATTAGAACCACGGCCATAACTCCTACATCAGCTTAAGAAAGAAATTAGTTCGCCAGATACAGTAGTTGGTGCAAAATAATGTAGTAAGCCTACTTACCCCGAAACTTGCACGGCAGCTAGCTTCTACCAGACCCACAGCGGCATCTCCGTCACTAATAAATCCACTGTTCTCGCCTTTCTCTTCTTATTTCCGCTTCCAAGGTAGCTTCAACAATGGCACACGAGATTAAAGTACACGCACACGCAAGTCTATAGCAACCAGTGTTGCCATATCCGAATAGCAAAATTATGCTAGGGCTATGAACAAATTATGCTAGATTGAGCAATTTTATTCCAGAAAAAAAAATTAATTATGCTAACTTTATGCTAACGGAAATAATATATATAATTATAATCCTGTAATATACAAATGCTTCATTCACTTACTGTGAAACATACAGAGCTTAAATCTACTGTATAAGTGTATTTTAAAAAATATACCTGGAAATAAGGAAATATAAATTTAATATTGTAGCTGTATGATTACAACATAATATAACTGAGGAAACCTAATTAATGCTCCTCTAAAATAAATATATTAATGCTTGGAAAATTACTGTAGCCTACACTTAAACATATCCCTTCTTGTCTCTCGCTAGCCAGCTTTTCATTTCAGAATTAGCTAGCCATTCACTGCGGAATACTTGATCATAAGGTTTATATTTCATCCTCTTTTTCTTAGCACCACTAGATCCAGGCTCACTTTCAATGCCTTCAGAGGATTTACTAGACTCATTAGTCATCACTGTCATCAAAAACTAGTTTTTCAGCTGAGTCAGCTCTTTTGGCCATAATTGCTTAGTAGACCTGAGAAAATAGTAAATAAGAGAAATGCATATCAATGATCAAGGCTCTTCAAGTATGAAAAGCCGAGTTCTGAACAACTTTCACACTGATAAGGCGAGTGTAGTAGTGGCAAACTGCGGCAATGGGCACCAGAGTCCAGACTCCAGAGGTGTGTGACTGTCTGGTAATGAGTGAGGGAGGAGACTGAGACTTGTGGTAGACAGGTTCAGTACTCGTGACTACATGTGCTGCACATGAGGGGGGGGGGGGGGAGAAGATTTATATTTTCTATAGTTAGAGTTAATTTCTTTATTTTCTATTGACTTTCATTCAAATTTCAGTCAATGTTTACATTTTTTTGTAAATTTTGCTAGAATTATGCCAATTGTTTCACAATTGTGCTAAAATTATGCTAAATGGATATGTATGCTAGACATTATGCTAGGGGTCCGAAATTTGCTCAAATTATGCTAAAAGCACAAAATTATGCTAGATCTGGCAACACTGATAGCAACTGGCACTGTATTACGAGCATAAATAGCGAATTATTGAACACTGGCGAGAACACGGGGTTGTTTGTTTTGGTCTGGTTCGTTTGCTGGTCGGGGAGATAGCCTTTTGCAACGGCCTCCCCTTTTCTGTTTTATTGTTTTATGTTTATGTGGTTGTGGTTGTATGTATGTATGTATGTATATGCTCAGGCCCAATCCCCACTTTTCCTATTTTTATTTTCATTTTCTATTTTACTCTATTTTATTATTTTTAGTTTTAATTTCTTGGGGGTGGCCGACTCAAGACAGAGTATAGGAAGGTATATCTTAGGTTTTGCACTCACTCACTCTCTCTCTCTTTATCTCTCACTCACTCTCACGCAAACAGACAGACAGAAGACTCACAGAAAGTGCACTTTATTAGTATCTATATATCTATCTATCTATCTATGTATGTAGATATATATCTATCTATCTATCTATCCATCTCTCTCTCTCTCTCTCTCTCTCTCATAAATTACCAGAGAAAGTTGTACAATGCAATACAATTGACACATTCGTAAAGAGGGTAGATATCCATTTCAAGGAGGTTTAGAGTATTTTAGGTAAAACCAAAAAAAATATAGGGACCAATAGACTTGCCATATTTTTCTCATTATAGTCCGCATGGAGGAATTTCGTTATCGACACTTGAAAAAATCCGATTTCACAGAAAAAATACATAAAAAATCTGTTAAAGATGTCAAATAGCGGAGGTGTGGGGGCGGCAGCCCCCACCCATAATACTAGGATAGGTTAGGTAAGGTTGTTAGGTTAGGCTAATGTCCTTTCAAAGGGGTATAGGCTAGTAAACACTAGGATAGCCTATACCTGGTCAGAGGTAAGAAGAGTCCTGCTGTAGTCTCCTTGAATGTTACCAAATATATAATCTACAAATTTTGGAAAAAGATAAAAAAATCAATAACCCTATTCTTGCTCTGTCTTGAGTCGGCCACCCCCAAGAAATTAAAACAAAAAATAATAAAATAGAGTAAAATAGAAAATGAAAATAAAAATAGGAAAAGTGGGGATTGGGCCTGAGCATATACATACATACATACATACATACAACCACAACCACATAAACATAAAACAATAAAACAGAAAAGGGGAGGCCGTTGCAAAAGGCTATCTCCCCGACCAGCAAACGAACCAGACCAAAACAAACAACCAGTCTTCTAGGGCCAAGCAGGTGGCATATAAAATTACCATCCAACTGAATCTGTACTATACCACCACTGATCATCATCATCATCTCTGACCTCACCCTCACCTTGACTTGAATCACACAGTACACATAGAGCAGTACAGTACTGTACTGTACTGCAACTGATCATCATCATCATCTCTGACCTCACCCTCACCTAGACTTAAATCACCCTGACCTCAAAAGACAACGACAAACTTACCCCTCATATACAGTACAGTAGTATAAAATCCACCTTTACTATCTCTCCTAACCCCTATTATACTAACAATTGTTCTTTTCACCCCTCCTAAAACGCCTGTGCAGTAATCTGGAGACACCACAACCCTCCAAGCAAACTGCACATTTAAACAATAAGAAGAAGAAGGCATCCACCCCACAAACTCTGACTGCCCCACAGACAACGATCAATGGTTAGATAGTGCCTTCCATTCTCGTAATAACGCAAAATCATCCAAAATACATAGGCGGCATGGTGAACAACAAACCCCAGCGGTAAGCCCAAACATCGCTGGTAAGTACCCCTCACGAACTTTTCATACCATACTAGTCAAACCCAAAGATGCAGCATTCTTCTCCAAGGACACAAAGTACCTCGAGTTCTTCAAAAACATTGAACAACATCTCCACATTACTGCCCTGAACGTACGATTAAACAAAGATAAGGGCATACTGGCAGTGGACACTGACACTGAACTTAGCACCTCAGTAATAGACAATGCTTTACAAACCACCAACATCGGACAATGGGAAGTTACAGTGTCCTTACCTAGGGATAACCAGCAACTTTCCCACAGTATCATAAGCATCCCCACCTACATAACTGAAGAGGAAATCAGCAGCAGTCTACTAGAAACAGAAATAGGCCTAGATAGCAATATAGTCAATGTCATTAGATTTACAGATAAAAATTATACTACTGGGGAGCTGTGCCCCTCAAAAAGAGTGCGGATCACTTCTCGATCCCCCCTCCCCACAATGATCAAAGTTGCCACTTTCCAGCGCACTGTCACCCCCTACACCCTACCGCCCCTCAGCTGCAGGAAGTGCAAAAGATGGGGCCACATGACCAAAAACTGCCGAGCAACATCGATCCGTTGCGCCAAATGCGCTCAACTACATCCAACCAGTGAATGCACGAGCACAGAATTCAGATGTCCAAACTGCGGCGGAGACCACCCATCCACCTCAAGCATCTGCCCAGAATTTGTAAAGGCAAAACACCAAAATAACCCTCAGGAAGCCAGTACTACGAATAAAATCCAGGAACATGTTGCATCAGTACCGGTACCACTAGCAAGGGAACAAGGTGCATCAGTGCAAACCGTGCAACCAGAATACCGTCCGCTAGTGGGAAACAAGCCTAGCCCTCACCCCAGCACATCATACTCCCATGTCTTACAGAATCAGAACCCCACAACTAGGACATCCCACAATTATCTAACAAACTTTCCCACCCACCCACAACACAACTCAAACACTAGGCCACAAGCACCAAACCCCAAAGACCAAGGCAAGCACATATACATAATTAACACCATAACATCATTGCCAATGGAGGAGCAGCTACACATAATGGCCTCCATCATCAGCAACCTCCAACATGCTGTACAAACAAAAAATAATCGCACTGATACAGATGGTGGACCATCTTCCACCAACATAACCATACCGCCACCCTCACAACAACCAGACCCCCCACAAATGCCTTGCCAAGTCCCTCCACCAGGCCCAAAACCCCCCCTACCACACTCATCACATACTACAGCCATAACTATAACAACATCATCAACACCGACACCACCTGCAACCACAACTATCACAACACCTACAGTACCAGTAGCTACAACAGTCACAGCACCATCAATACTGGAGGCTACAACTGCAACAGCCACAACACCACCAGCACCAGTAGCTACAGCTATCACAACACCACCAGTAACGGTAGATGCAACTAGCACAAGTTGCACAACACCTCCAGTACCGGTAGATACAACTACCGATACCACAGCACCACCAGTACTGGCACCAAATACATCAGCCCATACAGCTTCACCCACCCCACAACCATCACCAGAGTCACCAGAGTGCACGATGACCCAAGTCAACTCAACAGAGCAACAGCCCACGGAACAACAACAACAAATAATAACTGATACTGGTACCAGTACTGGGAATACCAGCCAACTCAAGAGCATCCCAACCGAAAATAGCCTAAATGAAAGTAACAAAACACAAACAATTACAAGCGACAGTAAAAGCCAAGGCCAACCAAACCCCACCATCAAAACGGCAGATTTTCAGCACCCCAAAAAACCCCAAAACAACACCACCCATACCCAGACCAAACATCCATCATCACCACCTCAGGATAACCGCCACAGAAACCTCAGAAACACCAACAAAAAACGTTAGTAACTATGGCTCCCCTCCAAGTAATGACATGGAACACCAAGTGCCTTAAAACATCATTGTCAGAACTAAAAAACTACTTAAGAACAAAATCCCCACATGTAGCAATTATAACAGAAACCTGGCTAAGTGACAAGTATAAACCCAACCTTAAACCCTACATCAGCATAAGGAAAGACAGAGTAGGGAGACCAGGAGGAGGAATCTTGCTACTAACCAAACACGAACTCTCCGCAAAAAAAATAAAACTCAGGCCATTCCCTAATGGAACACTAGAAATCCTAGCTGTCACATTCCCATATAAAAAAACACAACTATCCATCATTGGAACATATAATCCAGGGGGTTCTATATCACATCAGGAGTTGACTCATTATATCCAACAAGTACCCACACCCTTCATGGTGATAGGCGACCTAAATGCCAACCACCCCTCCTGGAGCAGAGGCACAGCCAATACAGCAGGGAACGACATATTTAGCTACATCCAAAACAGCAACTATAGCCTACTATCAGAACCTTTCATCCCAACATACTTCAACCTACAAACGAACTACAGCTCCACCATCGACATATGCCTTGGCTCGGGAATCCTTTCCCCAGAGGTAAGATCCAAAGTAGGGCCAGACCTGGGCACGGACCACCGGCCCCTACACATAGAGTTCACAAACTTCAGCCCACCTATATACCCCATTACCCTACCCAAATGGCGTATCCCCCCAAAGTTCAACTGGAAGACCTGGGAAAATACGGTACAAAATCCAGATGGCAACCATACAGACCCCAACGTCATGCATACAAAAATGACCGAAGCAATAGATACAGCAGCCTCACAACACTTCAAACTCACGTCAGGACTCCCATCCAACAAAATTCTGAGACCCTGGTGGACCGAGGAATGCTCCAGAGCTGTAGCGACACGAAGAAGGGCTATCCAAAAACAACGAAGGTCTAAATCACTGCTGAATTGGATCCAAGTTAAAAAAAACTACAGCTTTTGCCACAAAAACAATCCGATCAACCTGCAAATCCTCCTGGAGAGAATACTGTAGCAACATAAACCATGACACCCCAATTTCAGAAGTCTGGAATAGATTCCGCAGCATCACAGGACGACCCTCCTTCCCATCATTCCCCTTCACAATAGATGGAGAGATGTGCCTTTTACCCAAAGACAGAGCCGATGCAATAGCTACCCGCATACAAAATAACCAACACCAGGAACCCCCAGATGACCAAGAAGAAGCCAACAGGATCAGTAATGAGATCACCATAGCTATACATCGTCCTACACAAATGAACAAGCCCTTCACCACTTCTGAAATGCAAACCGCAATAGCCCACCTCCCAACAGGCAAAACAGCAGGACATGACCGCATACCATACGAGTTTATCAAATACCTACCACCAACAATGCACACCCAACTGCTTCACCTTATCAACACAACATGGACACAAGGCAACGTCCCCAAGGACTGGAAAAACGGTATCATCCTGCCCTTCATTAAACCAGGAAAGGACCCCTGCCTGTCATTATCGTACCGACCAATCAGCCTCCTGCCTAGCATAAGCAAGCTGGCAGAAAGAATGGTCCAGACAAGACTCTCCTGGCACCTTGAAAACAATAACCTCATCCCCTCCTCACAAGCCGGCTTCAGACCTACCTGTTCTACATTAGACCAGGTACTTAACCTGGAACAGGTAATACTATCAGCCCTTTCAAGCCAAAAGACCTGTATCGTAGTATATTTAGATCTCTCCTCTGCTTTCGACACCGTTCCCCACGATCTCTTACTGCTGAAACTATCCAGAATGGGAATAAAAGGACACATGCTGCAATGGTTAAAGTCTTCCCTCTCCAACAGAACAAACCAAGTATTCATCCAAGGCCAGATGTCTAAGACCATAACAACAAAAAAAGGATTACCACAAGGATCCTCACTCAGCCCCCCCTTATTCGACGCGTACCTGTCGGACATGCCAAACATAAACCCAGCAAAAACAATACAATACGCCGACGACATAACAATATACGCCTCAGACCATAATCCCCAAATAGCCGAACAAAGGATTCAGGACGCCCTCAACATCCTAGGGAACTGGACTAATGAATCAAAACTAAGTATCAACCCAACCAAATCGCTATACCAGATCTTCACGAGAAAGAAAAACTACAGACCTCCAAGATTCACGCTTAATGGAGAAGATTTGCTTCCTACACAGAGCCACAGATATCTCGGAGTAATTTTTGATGCTCCACTCCTCACTTGGAAAGACCACATAGACTACCTGATATACAACACCAACCAAAGACTGAACATCATGAAAGCAATCGCAGGCACAACATGGGGTGCAGACGCCACAACCCTCCGAACATTCTACATAGCATACATCAGAAGTAAACTTGACTACTGTGCCCAAGCATTCGCCTCAGCCGCACCGACCCATCTTCATAAACTGGAGGTGGTACAGAATTCAGCAATGAGGATCATAATGGGGGCCCTTAAATCAACCCCGGTGGCCAGCCTTCAGTGTGAAGCAAATCTAATCCCACTCCACACCAGAAGGGATATACAGTGTGCCACCTACTTCTCAAAAATCTATGCTGCCCCACCTTCCCACCCATTCTCTGCATCTCTCCGCAATGTACCAGTACAGCCTCAAGGAGCTCCCATCCATAAAGCACCCTTCCGAGAGCGCGTAGGGCAAATTATACATAGAAAATCACGCATATTCCTTGGTTGCCACTCAACCCCCATGGTACCACCAGTCCCACCATGGGAATACATCCCACCCACAGTCCAGACAGACCTCATCAACTCAACAACCAAGAAAAACAACTCGGCTGACCTCAAGCAAGAGTTCCTCGAAGTCCTCCACACCCAGCACCAAAATTCCACCCACGTATACACAGATGGATCACGCATCAGTACCAGTAATAACAACAGCAAATCTGTGTCTTCAGCATTATGGATCCCAAAATTTCACCTTACCATGGGATGGAAGCTACCCAAACAAACCACAGTGTTTACAGCAGAGCTCTATGGACTCCTCCGTGCACTTGAGATCATCAACACCCTCCCAGTAAGTGCCTACACCATTTGCTGTGACTCCAAAAGTGCCATACAAGCCATCAACTATAACACCAAGACAAACAAGGAAATAGTATACCCTATGATCCAACTCCTCACCACCCTCCACTCTCAAGGATATACAATATCCCTCCAATGGGTACCCAGCCACATTGACATCCTCCATAATGAAATAGTGGATGGACTAGCCAAAGGGATGCACTCCTTCCACCTAACAACAGTCATACCCTACACCACAACCGACCGGACAAACATCCTCAGAGAAGACGTCCTCCAAGACTTCAAGGAAGAGTGGAAAATAACCATAGCTGGCACACAATACAGTAACATCAAGTCAGAGTGGTCAGTGTGGAAACACTCCATCTACAAGAACAAAGCCTTAAACACCGCGGCTCTCCGCCTCAGAACAGGACACACCAGACTGGGAGGGCATATGTACAGGATGGGACTGCAAGCAAATGAAAATTGCCCGTACTGCCTCACACCTGAGACAGTGGAGCATTATCTACTCCACTGCCACAGACATTACGGTGCCCGCACCCACCTCAGAAGTGTAGTAACCCAACAAGGAGGAACATTCAACATCAAGCATATCCTAGGTGGAGGAGACCTACCACAGCACAGTAAACATGTCATCGCATCAGCCCTAGGAACCTACATCAGAACAACAAACAAAATCACAAGCATATAAAATTACCATCCAACTGAATCTGTACTATACCACCACTGATCATCATCATCATCTCTGACCTCACCCTCACCTTGACTTGAATCACACAGTACACATAGAGCAGTACAGTACTGTACTGTACTGCAACTGATCATCATCATCATCTCTGACCTCACCCTCACCTAGACTTAAATCACCCTGACCTCAAAAGACAACGACAAACTTACCCCTCATATACAGTACAGTAGTATAAAATCCACCTTTACTATCTCTCCTAACCCCTATTATACTAACAATTGTTCTTTTCACCCCTCCTAAAACGCCTGTGCAGTAATCTGGAGACACCACAACCTTCCAAGCAAACTGCACATTTAAACAATAAGAAGAAGAAGAAGAAGGCATCCACCCGAAGGCCCTTTAATAGTAACAACAACAACAACAAACAACCCCGTGTTCTCGCCAGTGTTCAATAATTCGCTATTTATGCTCGTAATACAGGGCCAGTTGCTATAGACTTGCGTGTGCGTGTACTTTAATCTCGTGTGCCATTGTTGAAGCTACCTTGGAAGCGGAAATAAGAAGAGAAAGGCGAGAACAGTGGATTTATTAGTGACGGAGATGCCGCTGTGGGTCTGGTAGAAGCTAGCTGCCGTGCAAGTTTCGGGGTAAGTAGGCTTACTACATTATTTTGCACCAACTACTGTATCTGGCGAACTAATTTCTTTCTTAAGCTGATGTAGGAGTTATGGCCGTGGTTCTAATCAATGTTTACAAAGTAGGCTAGCCTATACGATTGTAGGGAACATTGTTGTTTTTGTTGTTTAGAAAACGGAACAATCTTGTCTTGGCTCGTGAGAGAAAACGGAAGCCTAGCCACCCATATTATGGTGAAATAGGCCTAGGCCTAACCTAAATCGCCAAATGTGTTTTCCTTGTTATATTCTTTGTAGGCTAGGCTAGTTATATATTTGTTTCACGAGATAGGGACAAACTGGATTTTAGGTCACGTATGGGATATAATGTTCTAAATGTATACTAGGCCTATAGCTTTGTCATAGAGTATTAGCGGCCCTACAGCCTTCCTGTAAAAATTCCGAGGAATTCCTGTTCCACATAGTCGATGTTGCCACTTATTACAAGTCTCACACTCCAAGAAGTCTCACACTCCAAGACATCCTGCCGTGTGGTGACATTGGTTTGACATACAATGCAGAGTGCAGCCATAATGATGTACCGGTAGTGAATGTCAGATAAGCAATGACAGTAAGAGTTGTAACAATAGCTTATGCTCAGAATTTGGTAGACTACTGTTTAAAAAAAAATCACAAAGTAGCCTATCGTTTCGTTTTTACAAACAAAATGTAATTTCTAAAGATCAACTGACGGCCAGGTGTTTCAGACGGTTTCATTTATTTACTGACTTACGTAACAGCAGTGTTGCGTTTTATATATTTGAAGATATATGACACCCAATTGAATTATATTGGTCAACAATGAATTACGCAAATCCGTAATGAACAGTTCCAAAATACGTTAAGACTAGATTTGTATATGATTTATCTATACATAGCCTACTGTAGTCTCACTATATAATATCGTATTCAAAACACCTTTCATCATCCATGAAGCAATTATTTGAAGATTTATATTATTTGAATGATAGGGGTCGTACAATAAAATATGAAAATTCGTAATGAACATTTTCAAAATGCGCCGAGTTCGTGGGACGAGTGCGTCGATGCCACCTATACCACATCACTTACCTCGCCGTACCTTCCTGTTAAATACAATAATAATTTGTTTAGCTCGTATAGGTGCAATTATAGAATAATACCTAGTATAGAGTTGAATAGGCCTATCCAATAGAATCTTGAAAACTGTTGGATATTGGACTTTGGACTTTGGACATTCAAACATTACTGGATATTGATTAGCCTAGAGTTGAATATCCAATAAAAACCTGAAAACTGTTGGATATTGGACTTTGGACTTTGGAATGTTTGAATGTCCAAAGTCCAATATCCAACAGTTTTCAGGATTCTATTGGATATTCAACTCTAGGCTAGTCAATATCCAGTAATGTTTGAATGTCCAAAGTCCAATATCCAACAGTAACAACAGTTTTCAGGTTTGTATTGGATATTCAACTCTAGGCCACTCACTATCCAGTAATGTCCAAAGTCCAATATCCAACAGTTTTCAGGATTCTGTTGGATATTCAACTCTAGGCTAATCAATATCCAGTAATGTTTGAATGTCCAAAGTCCAATATCCAACAGTTTTCAGGTTTTTATTGGATATTCAACTCTAGGCTAATCAATATCCAGTTATGTTTGAAGAATGCTAGACTACTCGGCGGAGTCTCGGCCCACGGGACAGCTCGGCCCACGGCGAGACAGCTCGGCCCAGTAAAAACGAGACAGCTCGGCCCCGTGTTAATTACGAGACGACTCTTAATTAACCTAACCTAACCTAGTAGTAGTTCTAGGTCGGAAAGATTTTGCCTTTACAACGGCACTTTCCTAGGTTTTATGATTTTATAACTACTGTATTGCAATTACAATTTCAATGTGTGTCTAATTGTGTCAATTTGTGTCGTGCTCATATTTCCTTTAACCCGTACAGCCCCAGCGACGTGCCTGACGCGTCGGCGATGTATGCAACGCACAGCCCCAGAGACGCGCCTGGCGCGTCACCCTAATTGCGCCGACCGTAACCTCAGGTGTAGCCACTCAAGAGGGCTCAGATTTGTATGGGAACTGTGTACGTATCCCACGCAACCGTGCCGATGGTTGAAAACTCAAAAAGTCCACGTGCGTGAGCGTGCAATAACCTGTTTTTTTGGGGTAATTGCCTTCAATTTTTTACTCTTGTAAAATACGTTTTCGGGGGCTCTGTAGGACCATTCTTTAAGCTTTTTGAGAGGTTTTTCGTGGTTTTTCCTTCATTCCTAACCCATTCGCTATTGTTTCTGGAATAAAACCATTTTTTGAAAACCGGCCGGGTTCTGGTGAACAAACATTACAAAACTAGCCGGGGCTGGACGGGTTAATATATCACTGATTTTCTTTACGCTTCTTTTCCCTTTTTCTCCAACAGTTGTAAATAACATTCTTCGTTTTATTGATTTTTTCTTCCTCAAAGAGCAGTTCTCCTATCAGTTTGTCTTCATCTTCGATGTACGGCCTCTGAAATAGTGGTTCTCCTTTTCTTTCTTCCTCGAATTCTGTACACCATAATATGAAGTGTTTCAGATCTTCCACAGATGCTCCGCACAAATCACATGCTGTGTCTCCTCCATGGTGTCTGTTCCTGTCTTTTAGTGGTAGGTTGTTTGTTCTGCATTTAAAGAAGATTATTGATGACGGTCGGTTGTCGTAAAGCTGGTCTTCACCTTTAATATTCTGCTTCCATTTTCTGTAGATTTCAAGACTTGACTTTTCAGCTAGTTCTTCCTTCCACAGTCTGCTATCCCAGGTCTTTATTTTTCTTTTTAGTTCTTCTTTGGTCATAGTCTTAATATGGTTGTAGTTTCCTATGATATTTATGTTTTCCTTGATGGTTTCGATCCAGTAGTCCTTCTTGAATGTCTTCCTTTCCCGCAGTACTCTTCTTAGAAGCTCACGTCCTTCATCCTTTTCACTTTCTATATAGTGTAGGTATTGTAACAGTTTCTTACAGTTTCTTACAGTAGATCCTCTGGAAAAAGGCAAACTATGCCTGTGTATCCAGCTCAGTACCAGTACTTGCACTGCTGCGGTCGTTCACGGTGTTGGCGGCGGCGGTAGCAGACGCAACATTTTTACTATTCTGTATTTTTGTTTTATAATCAAACTTCAAATCTTGTCTTCCCCATGCTTTATCAAGATTACTTTCAAACTCCCTTATTGATTCGGAATCGACTACATACTGGGGCAGTGCGTTCCACTCATTTACCACTCTATCACAAAATGAGTTCTTCGCCTTCTCAAGCCTATTTCTTTCTTTGTAACTGTCTTCCTATGATTCTTGTTTCCATGGACGAAGCACCGATTTCTCCCCTCAGCGCTGCAACCTGAGCATACCTTGGGGCACCAAGAATCTGTCTAAATACTGAGTTTTCAATTCTCTGTAGTTTCTGGATTTCGCTTTTTGTGTAGCCAAGGATGCTCGAGCCGTACAGTATCGATGGTAGTGCTATACTCTTCCAGAAGGTCTTTCCAATCAGTAGTTTGTTGCAGCTCTGGGAGATTACTGGATAGGTCAGGTTTGCTAGTTTCTTTGCTTTTTCTAGTGATATACCCTTTTGCTTTTTAAAACAGTTCCGCTTATCAGTTACTGTTATTCCTAAATATTTTATTTCATTAGTGACTGCTATGTTGTTTATCTCTACTGTTTTTTCTCTTATGTTATATAGTGTATGGCTTTTGTTCTTGTTGATGCTCAGGCCACAATCTTGTCCAATGTTGGTAATGAGGATTATGAGGTCAATCATAGCGTGTGCTTGCTGTAGAGACTGAGCCAAAAGTAATCCATCATCAGCAAAGAAGAGGGCATTTAAGGTGAAGAGGTCATCTTGATACCCGTCAGCCTCTGATTGAAGTTTCGTAATTATATCGTATGTGACAATCTTGAACAGGGTTGTTGACCCTGTACATCCTTGACGAATACCACTAGTTATTTCAATGTTCAGGGTTGAATTTTCGCCATACTTTATTTTTGTAGTATCTCCTGTGTATATGTTCGCCAGTGTGTCTATGACTTTGGGGTGGATTTTGTACTTCATTAGTACTTCTATTAATTTGCCTCTCTTTACCGAATCGAATGCCTTTGCAAAATCTAGACACAACTATTAGCGGCTTCTTATTTAGGAACATTATGAATCGAGAGAACTAGCCTATGACATAATTATACAATAAACGAACATTTCGCCCACATTACACACACGCCATAAACAGGAGGCCATGTATGCAGCACCAAATCCTGCAAATCCTGTCCTCTGCGCATGCGTGATAATCATATGCCCCTTGGCACAATTTTTCTTTCCTTTATACTATTATATTATCTTAACCTAACCTAACTTAAATTAACCTAACCAAACAGTTGAGCCTAAATAAACATAATAACATAATAAAAATATTAGGGAAAAGGCTGCGCATACGCAGAGGACAGGATTTGGTGCTGCATACATGGCCTCACCCATAAACCCTCCACTTAGCTCTCCCCATCCTAATCCTGACTGGTCTTGTCAAATTGCCCCATAGCAAAACATGGGGCCGAGCTGTCTCAAATAATGGGCCGAGTTGTCTCACCGTCGTGGCCGAGTTGTCCAAAAGTGGGCCGAGCTGTCCGAGCCGAGTTGTCCCATGGGCCGAGTCGTCCAGTCACCATGTTTGAACGTCCAAAGTCCAAAGTCCAACAGTTTCAGGATTCTATTGGATATTCAATTCTAGGCTAATCAATATCCAGTAATTGTTCCGAGGAACTTTCTTCAATTGTGCCGCCTCTCCACATCTTTCCCCGTAGAACTAGGGCAGCTGAGAGCGCCCATGAATTTACACTTTCTCCTCCACAATGCAGAACTTCTGCTTATCAGAATTCATTTATCCCCAGAGCTACTACTCTTTGGAATTCACTTCCCTCGAATTGCTTTCCACAAACTTACAATCAACAAATGTTTAAATCCAGTTGTTACAAACATTTTATGAATGGAGGATGCCTTTAGGCACATGGACCTTTTTGTTTTATCTGTGTTTTTCCTTCCTCCGTTCATTGTCTCTTAAAAAAAAAAAAAAAAAAAATGTTTGAATGTCCAAAGTCCAAAATCCAACAGTTTTCAGGATTCTATTGGATATTCAATTCAGGCTAATCAATATCCAGTAATGTTTGAATGTCCAAAGTCCAATATCCAACAGTTTTCATGTTTTTATTGGCCACTCAATATCCAGTAATGTTTGAATTTCCAAAGTCCAATATCCAACAGTTTTCAGGTTTTTATTGGATATTCAACTCTAGGCTAATCAATATCCAGTAATGTCCAAAGTCCAATATCCAACAGTTTCCAGGTTTTTATTGGATATTCAACTCTAGGTTAATCAATATCCAGTAATGTTTGAATGTCCAAAGTCCAATATCCAACAGTTTTCAGGATTCTATTGGATATTCAACTCTAGGCTAAATTGGCTAATCAATATCCAGTAATGTTTGAATGTCCAAAGTCCAAAGTCCAAAGTCCAATATCCAACAGTTTTCAGGATTCTATTGGATATTCAGGATCTGCAGTGTCATCGGTATTTACTACGGCTTGTTAGGCCTATTCCATAAAAAAAAAAAAAAAAAAAAAAATTTAAAAATCATCCCCGGTGTTAAACAGGATATTTACCCTATTATTATTATTATTAGCCTATTAGGCCTATTTATTTTTTTTGCCAGACGCTGTAGCCTAATTCCCGAGAATGGGTGGCCATGAAGGTTAGGCGGGATGTATGTAGAGTCCGGGCGTACGGTCGTCATGTTTACATAGGGCGATCACCGCGGTTAACTTCGCGTCTATTTTGACGGCGATTTTTTTTCGGTTATTTGCCCCCTGCTGTCAATATATATGACGATGACAATATGTTATGGGGGGGTGAGGCCTCAACATATTACTGTATCCAATGGCATTACAAATAGACGGGAACATGATAGCAAACGTCCGACGTTGCCGCCACCGCCGTCATTTGTACATTTGTTGATCGCCATAGTTAAGTTCGCGTCTATTTTGACGTCAATTTTTTTCGGTTATTTGCCCCCTTCTGGCAATCTACTGTATGTGATGATGACAATATGTGAATGCCCCCTCAACATATTGTATCGAAAGGCAGTCAAAATAGACGGGATATGTCCCTCAAACTGAATGCTTCCATTGAAAATGAGAGTCGGCGAGGTAGACACTCGTGGACCACAGCGGACGCCGCATAGGCTAACGTAATGACAATATTGTCATTAACCTAACCTAACTTGAGGGCTGCCGCCCCCACTGCCCCCAGACTCCCGCTGCTCTAAATAATGATGAAGACAAAATCTGAAATGCTGGGTGCGAAGGGAAATTAGGAATTTAACCCTCCCGAAAATCCCCAGGCCTGCCCAGTGGCCTGGCAGCTGGCACGGTTTCGAACCCTGTCCAGTCTCCCAGACGAAAAACACCGAGATCGTTCGTCGTAAGAAAATGGGTACCGGTAGCCTATACAGAAAACGGAGTTTCGGGGGTACAGTCGTCAAACTGCGGCGGACGAGTCTCACTTTGGTGAAAGTTTTTAATATTTGAATGTATCAATTTTAAGTCAAATATACATTTCCGAGCATCATTGGACCATACTAAGTCTACTAATAATAATAGGCTACAGTATTAACCTCTTAGGACCAACAGAATAGTGACAAAATAGGGGGAGTATAACTGTAGAATTGTAGATTTATCAGGGTTAGTAGTGTACAGTATACATCCCATGTACCATACTGGGTACTATGAACACATAGACTACTAGGTGTTAGGTGAGGGTTAGTCTTGCATCCCACGTAGGCCCTACTAGGTTTAGGTTTCGTTTGGTTAATGACAAGGGATCGGGTGGTAGGTATGGAATAAACTAGCTACAGTACTTGGAACACTTACTAGCTGGTAGGTAAGGGTTAGTATAGGCTAAGTTTGCCAAAACTTGGCTCGGGTTTTCCAAATTACGGGGTTTATGGGTTTCAAAATAATGAAAAGCCAGGTTTCGTGTCAATACAGTACCTCATTATCGCCTTTTTATGCTGTTTACCCCGCAATTTCCTTGATCTTCATAACCCTCCCCACTATCGGGGGGGGGTTACAATTGCGATCAAAGTTATTCTCTCAGCAGTGGATTATACATGTCATGAGTACAGTTACCTGAAAAGGATTCCATAGACCTGCATTGTCCCTAATAAATTATTTATAATAATTACCTATTACCATTGCTTAGTTATTAAAGTGTACAAATTGTGTCATATAGCCAAAAGTCCCGAGTCAGGGATATGGAGTGTAAGAGGCCAGCCGAAGCGAAGGGGTTAAACACCGATAAAGGCACTTCGTAGTTTACTGGTTAAGGGGTACCGGTACGGTAAATAGAAAAACAACTCTGATAAGTTTTTCACCTCATTGGAAAAACTATGATAAATGGCTACCTGAAGTACCAGTATAGTGTCATACTGTATCTTCCCCTAACACATACACACACACCCAAAATCCTAGGAGTAACATATGATACTCATATGACATTCAAACAGCACACCACAAACATTAAAAAGAAACTGACACCCAGACTTAACACCCTCAGGTCACTTGCTCACACAAAATTTGGACACAACAAAGAAATTACCACCACAGTATATAAACAATACATAAGATCAGTGATGGAATACGCACGCCCAGCCTGGGCTTCTAACCTAGCTGAAACACATCATAAGACCTTACAGACTATTCAAAACAAAGCCCTGAAGATCATTACAGGCTGCACAGCTACTGCACCCACAGATCACCTACATCAAGAAACCAAAATCCTCAAAGTCAAAGACTATCTGGACATGAGAGGCACTCAATTCCTGGCAGCAGCCTCCACGAACCAAGACCACCCACTAAATTACATGGCAACACACCCACAGACACCAAGAAATATCAAAACAACACCCAGCACACGGTATCACACACAATTATTGTCCTCTCTCCCTCCCTGCCCACCCCGAACCAACTTCCAAAAGCACATCCATACTCATATCTCTCACCGATCCATCCACTCACTCACAGACAACACGCAGCTGCATGCACGACCTCCCGAAATCCATCCTTCCGAATCCTCCCTTCCTCGCGAGGACAGAGTCCACCTGGCCAGGCTAAGATGCGGACACCATCCAGCTCTCCTGAGCTATCAGAAGAGACTGGATGACTCCGTTGTCGACGCCTGCCCGGGATGTAACACAGCACCCCATACCATTAAACACATCATAGAAGACTGCATTTCACACAACCACTTACGCCAACAACACAATCTACACTCAATGAGAGCTCTGTAGGAAAGCCCGATCGTGGCCATGGCCTTTCTCAGGGACTCGGGGCTGTTCGGCCAGGCAGCTTAGGGAACAACAACAACTGTATCTTCTTGTCCATACATTATTGCTATATTTTTTCCTTTTCTTGTTTCTTCTAATCAGATTACTACTTGGCTGGGATTCTGGCTCCTCAAGATCCTAGTGCCTCCACTTGCAGATGGTCAACTCAACCTGGTGTTGTGTAGAAGAATTGTACAATGGAGCCTGCAAAAGATCAATGCGCCTATTATTTCATCAAAGAACGAATTGAAAGTCTACAGATCAAGTTAGTATTTAACGATACATTCACATTTTTAGCACATGTTTCTCTTTTTGAAAAGTAAGTACCGTACTGTACTATATTGTTCATAACAAATGGCAACATTATTGGTCAAATGCCTGTACCGGTATCATAAGTGTTGCCTTTGATATTGTGTTCCTCAGATTTACCATTTTGTCCTCTCACCTCAGATCTTGCTGTAGAGAATGGTCTGTAACTTTACCAGGGTGTGTGAAAAACAGTAAATGTTTAAAAAAATATAGTATCATAATGGTGTTTTTAAATGTTTAAATTATTTGTGAGTTTTATTGTGTAAAGACAGTAGAATGGAGAAAAAAATGCAAGGATAAGATGTAATTGGAGAACTTGATTAGGGTAGGAGTGTCAGTATTCAATATGAAAGTGCCATTTACTTGTTTTGACTGTAGATTTCAACTGGAACTAAGTACAAAACTAGTCTATTTCCCCTTTAAGACCCACACCAGCCATGAAAGTTTATATTAAGAGTAATGTCAAGTTTCTGTAGAACATCATTTATAGCCTATATACCGGTATTTATTTTTTGTGTGTTACCTGATTGGACTTGACCTTTTTGCGCACAAGGACGCGATTTTCACCCTCTCTTGGATATTCAGAAACCTTTAGTTTAATTACTTCAATCTCTGCAGTTGTCTTTGAGAGAGCAAGCTTTAGGCATTGAATGCAGTGTGCTTAACCCTTGGGCGCACGATGACTCTATGTGCGTCATTAGGGTATTTACCCCCTAAGCGCACGATGACTATGTGCGTCATTAGGGTATTTACCCCCTAAGCGCACGATGACTATGTGCGTCATAAAACTTAAAAATATTCGCCAAAAATTAAGTTTTCATCTGACGCGCGTCATTTTTGGCATATATATTAAGTATTAAGTCTAGTTCAATGGGTACAATTGGCAACCCCCTCAGTTTAACGGTTTACTCACGGTTGGCTGGGAAGAGAGCAGAGTACAGCTCAGTCTGTTTTTCGATACTTACACGTTTATTTGTGTATCTCGGTAACTATTTGGTTTATAGTAATTCTGAAGTTACCAGTGGATTCCTAATAAAATTCCGCTTCCATATATGTATGCAAATAAAAAATGTTGTGGGCAAAATTTTGAGCTAGCGCGAGTTGGAGATAAGGTATTTAGATTTTTTTTTTATAATTCTTATTTCGGAATGCCCCAATGTGGTTGTTTTGTATTTATTCTATGTTTTTATTTGCTTATCTTCAAGTTCAATCAATACCGAAGCCGATGGTACTGTACCTCATTTATCCAAATACAAGGATTTTTTGGTGGATAAAATCGTCACAGAAACAAATTATCGCCGGGCACAAAACTGGCTCTGGGTGAGCTGAGATATACTTAGGGAGTGGGTTAATGAATAAATAGAAGTACGATACTTTGCGGTGGTTTGGCCATTTGCAAAAAAAAAGATGAGGACAGAATGTCAGGAAAAATACATGGAATATATGTACGAGACACAGCTGGTAGTGGAAGAACGTAGAATAGTACAGTAATTTATATTGAGAAAAAAAAACTATTCAAGTAGTGGACTATGGAAGGAGCATTGTGGCACAGGCAAACGGAACATACATGGCTGGACAAAGTAGCATGGAAGTATCAGCCATGGCCTTCTTTGAACAGGAGTTTCCCAGGAAAAAGAAAAGCGTCAAGATTTATGGGAGATGACTATGATATCATTATTCTTGGCTGATGATACTAGTAATTGATAAAGAAATAAATATTCTTGGTTGATCAAACTCATAATTTATAAAGTTCTCTCTCAGTTAGGTACAAGATAAGGTCAGGTGTATTTTTCAGATATTTGAATGTCGAAGATGGTCACCATTATTGTCATTTGTAAGTACAGTAGTGCTTTATTATGGTATGTTATTGTTACAAGGTGTAGTAACAGTAGCTGCAGCAGTTTACATTAACTTTACCAGTATATATACTGTATATTTTATTTACAGGGTGTGGCTGCAACAGTTAACAGGATCACAGTTGGTAGCTGCATCCCCTAGGGTAGTGGTGGAAGGAGTGAGATCTGGGGGCTGTATTGAGCAGGAGGGTGTGGAAGGGGGGATCCCACTGGTCTCCCTCCCCAGCTCCTCTGTCCCACCCCCTGACACCACCATTACCTCTCACAACACACAGCACCTCATCATAAAATGGCAGCAGAAGTTGTTGAGGTGGGGAACTGCTGGAATTAACACTTTCACTACAATGGCACTTTATAAATGTATTCTTGATAGCGTTAAATTATTTTATTCTTTCATCTTAAAAGATATAGACTATAGAAATCCAAAGGGGCAAATATTGTAATGTCTTATGATTTTTTGGTTTTACTATTTATGTGTGACACTTAAAATTAATGCCTTCCATACCATGGTGCCTTTAATATTTTATTCTGGCTATTGTTAGACAATTAGATTCAGCTTGGAAATTATCGCTAGAAATCAATGGGCCATAACTACAGTACTTTACTGTATATCAGGGGTGACCAACATTTTGCCTGATGTGATCTACTTCTTCCACAATTAGCCTTATGCGATCTACTCGACTCATATGTACCCAAAATACCCCCATCCTATTGGCTAATAAGCCTAATATATGAATATAGAGGAAAAATTATGCACATATTTTTCAACCATTATCATCAATATATTTAAAGGACAAATCATACACTTACATATAGGCTTACTAATGAGATGATTGACATTGCAGATTGTCAGCCAGCTTGTAGTTAGGAGTGTAGGTGGAGACTGCTAGCCTTAAGCAAGCATCCAAGTGGTCATCTGTCATTGTTGATCGGTGTTTGGATTTTATGTGTTTCATGTGTGAAAATGCCGATTCACACAGGTAAGTTGATCCAAAAAAAGTTGTTAGGTACATGGCACATTTTCTCACATTGGGGTATTTTTCTTCAATGAGAAGGTTCCAGAAACTTCCTCCTGTTGCCATTGATTTTATCTGAATATAGTTTTGAAGTTTCAGAAGCTCATTTTCTACTTCAGATACATCTATGTGAAATTGTGATGCCATTGTAGATGCAATTACTTCAACATTTGAGTCTTTACCAAATGGAAAACACATATGTGTTGCAACAGGTTCTATTGCTGCTATGTCTTGAAACCGTCTGTCAAAATCTGAAGCAACGTTTGTCACTTGATCAATATATCGAGCACTGTCAAACTGGTCACAGTCTTTTCCTTGCTTTTCTAGTTCAGACACCATATTTCTGAAGTTTCGTAGCTGATGTTGCTGCAGCTGTGAAGACACCAGCTTTAGTTTCTGCTTGAAAGCTGTCACAGTACAGTCGACCCTCGATTTAACGGACCCTGATATAACAGATTTCGGATTTAACGGACTGTCCGTAGCCGGACAATGGACCCAGCAACGGACTTGCTCGAAAAAAAGTCCGGTAATTGGCTGGCGCGGCGCACCATTTTCCCGGCAAACCCCTGTACAGCTCTCTTTCTATCTATCTATCTCTAATGCATCTACCTAAATCCCTTATACATTAACATAACTATGTCTTATTTGGTCTTTTTTTAATCTATGAATCATTTCTAATACGATGGAATTGAAAACAATATTACCCTTCTAACAGACAAATGATAAAATGAAAACGAGAGTAAATATAAATGTCTCCTTTGTCTTTCAGAAACGTAAGTCGTTTCATATATGTTAGTATTTTATCCTCGCTCGCCCCTAGCCACTCTCTCTCTATCTATGTATCTCTAATGCATCTACCTAAATCCCTTATACATTAACATAACTATGTCTTATTTGGACTTTTTGTAATCTTTGAATCATTTCTAATGTGATGGAATTGAAAAATATAATATCCTTCCAGCACATAGATAAACAATAAATAAGATAGTCAAACAAATAGTTCAACCCTCCCCTCCGTCTAGGCGCCGAGCTTCCGAGACGGGAGATTTACGTTTGATAGATTTTTTTTTTTTTTTCTCACGGTATACACAAAATGATGGGGAAATATTATAACATGTTTTTAATTGACATTTGTGTCGTTTTTGCTGATTATGAGTTGGTGGAAAAAAATGTCTTTAACCCTATATTAGCGGCGCGCAACTTATGTCGTGTGAAAGAAATTTGGACTAAGTGGCGGTTCACAACTTATGTCGTGTGCCATTTTCAGCACGTAATGTTGCTGAGAGAGAGAGATAAGTGGTGGCAGGAGAGTAGCAAGCGTATGACTGCTCCAGACCACCGCGACGGACCTACTGACATGAATCCCACCCTCCCCCACCCTCACGCACTCGCTACACAGGGAATTATGTAGGGAAACTACCTAATTACATGGTTTTTGCACTCGTGTTGCGCGATCATTGCAAGAAAACTAGCTGTTGTACAAGGATGGTTGGGGTGTCATTGGAAAGCTCTGTTTATGCCCTTTCAGGGATAGATACTTGTTTTACGCTCTGGGTCTTATTTAGGCATGAAAATGATCACGTAAACAACCCTATTTAGGGTAAAAACACCCCGCTGGGCGGTACATATAAATTACCGCCTAGGCCGCTCGTTAGGTGTTAATTCTATCATATCGGAAATGATTCACAGATTATATAGAGACCAAATAACATACACTTTTAAGTGTGTTCAATAGTTTTGCATTATCAATAGGGTGTAGCACAAGGCTTATCAACATTATCACAGTAACGGGGTCGGGGTTGAGGCCGGGACGGGGAGGGGAGGGAGTACAAATTATATACACACTAACAAGTAGACCCACCAGATACTCAAATTTCTCGCTGAAATTTGTTAGTCTTGTAAAATCGTGACGTCACGCATGGGATGTAGGCTAGATGTTGACAACATTGGGAGAATGTCGTTCCACTTTGTTTTTCCATTATTAACTCATACTTGTAGAAGCTTTGCATATTTTATGGCTAGAAATTCAAGAAAGCACTATATTAAGAACAAGTAAAATATGAACAAAAATCAATCAAGTCATTAATTTTGTATTGATATTCGATATAAATATGCAGACGAAGGAAGCTCATGCCCTGCAGCCGGTATACTTCTACTATATTCACGCCCAATTGCAGGTATATGTCGATGTATGTTTACTGTATGTCTTGAATTAGGTTTGGTTACATTGGTTGGGATAGTTTTTATCATCAAAGTATTTTAAATGCATCGAAATAGAATCGTGATTCGGTGTAAATGTCAGGGCATAGCGGCTACGGCCATGCCTTCCCCGCAGACGAAAGCACAGTTGTCATAGCGAACTCTCTTATAGAGCATTTAATATATTACCCAGGTCTATTATTGTATGCTGGCAAAAGTTATAATAATTAAACCAGACAAAAGCTGGACATTTTTTAAGTACTCATGACAGTGGTGAAAAAGAAAACAAATTAAAGAATATGTCAGTCATAATAACGGGGTTCGTGTGTGTCTGTGTTCTCGAGTGGCTTTAGATGGTGTTGCCATATTTCAAAGTAGCTTTGTTTTCTTGTTCTTTTTTCAATTGTGCAGTACCTACAGTACAATCATACTGCATGTACCCGGGGTACGTTGTGGTGACTACATTTAAAGGCAGTTTATACTGTTCAGGCAATAATGTGTTAGTGGGAGAAGGTTAATGGGAAAATAATAATGAACACACTTAAATTGTCGTATGCGCCAGCTGTCCTAGTGAGCGCCGCCCTCTACCACCACGTAGCCGAACAGCCTGTTCGGCCAGACAGCCTGGGGAACAACAACAACAACAACCACCACCACGTAGCCTATATTCCGCGTATATTTCCCTATCTTATGACACCGTTAACACTCCCATGACCAATATATCGCAACATTAACCCATTTTTAAGACAATTCACCATAATCCTCATTATGGAACACAATAAGTTAGCATAATGAATTGATGACTGACCAATAAGCCTACTGCATGCAGACAGTATGCAGAGACCTTGGCTATGATATTCATACAACGATTTTATCCCGAAAATTATATAATAATGACTCCTTAAAGTGGTGACAAGCTCACAAGATACTGTCATTAGACTTAATCGCAACTAAATATAGTATACTCCAATGAAAGACATGTTATTCAGCTTTTCAAACCCACAAAGGGGAGGTGTGGTGGAGTGGTCTTGCCACTGGCCTGGTAATCCAAAGGTCCCGGGTTCAAATCCCGATGTATCAATGGGAAGATATTATTGGGATGGAATTTGTGCTGTACCTGGTATCAGTGCATTACCACAAGCCCACCGAAACGTCAATAAAATACCCTCATTGTTCCCTGATTAAATAGCACTGTATGAATATTCCCATATTCAAAATATGCTATAGGGGTGCAATGCCTGGTGAGTTATCTGCTCAACAGGTGGCGTTGTGTGTGTGTAAGTATGAGAGTCCGAGTGTAGGGGGTGATTCAGTGAAGCACGGGAACGATGTGGCTTCAGAGATGGGGTCGTTTCGGGCCATGAGTGAGCACCGTGCCTCATGTGAAGGCAAGATGGCAGGTGCTCGTTGTACTCTACGTGCTTCACATGTCTCACTCCCTAGACTGGAACAAGACCTCACGGGCTTCACTGTTCATTGTAAAGCGGTGAATGTTAAGGCTCTCAGCCTATGGCCGAGAGGAAGTAAGTTGGAATATAGAAAAAAAAACAAAAAAACAAAACATCCTTAGATTCTTCAGGTTTGTATATGAAATATGGTCCTACTGTCCCAGGCGTGACGTCACACTGGATGTCGGAGGTTCCAATATTACTTCGGTGAGTTAACTTCTTGTATGTATATAAACTTTGAGGGAGTAGGCCTACAGCGGCGGGGATATCCTTTTTTTTTTCTTTTTTTTCCCCATGTGAAATTTATCATATCAATGACAAATACGACCTTTATTATGTTTTCAGGGACAGTACAGCACAACGTCTCTCTCAATCACAAAAAAAAAAAAAAAAAAAAAAAAAAAAAAAAGGCGAAATCCGAAGGCAATTTTCCAGCTACCGACACCGTCTCCCCCCTATTAGTCCGTTAAATCGAGGGTCGACTGTACTAATCATGTCAACTATAGATTTGTCTTTCCCTTGCAGATCTAAGTTTAGTACATTTAGCATAGCAGTAAAGTCAACCCAAAAAGCTAAATCTAGCAGCCACACTTCGTTTTCCAACTGAATGCGATCAGAAGGTTGGTCTTTTGAGGCCAAAAACACTTTTATTTCTGGCAGCAGATCTCTAAATCTCTGAAGAAATTTACCTCTACTTAACCACCTGACATCAGTATGTAACAAAAGGTCACAGTGCTCAGCTTCATGCATTTCTAGTTGAGATCGAAACAACATTCTCTGAAGACTTCTGGCTCGAACTGAATTCACAACTTTGAATGAAATATCCATGACTTCTTTCATGTTCAACATTTTACCACAAAGTACTTGTTGATGAATAATACAATGATAACTAAAAAAATCAGGAAACCTATCATCGCTCTTGCATAGAGCAACGAACCCACTGATTCGGCCAGTCATTGCAGGTGCTCCATCAGTTGTTATTGATACGAGCTTACTAACAGGCGCATTTGTGTACGTTGAACATAATCACTGAAAGTCTTAAATATATCTTCACCCCTAGTTGTTTCTTTTAATGGTAGGATTTTCAGCAGTTCCTCTTTGGTTCTCATGTCTTTAAACACCATTCTAATGAAAATGCATAGGTGTGCTGTATCAACCACATCAGTAGACTCATCAAATTGTAATGAAAAGTACACACACTCACATATGTCTTTATCAAGCTGTTCACTAAGCTCCTCAGCCATATTTTCACAGCGCCTCATAACAGTGTTTCTAGATTAAAATGTAAAACTTGCAAACTAAACAAACCAAAATTGGGACAAGGACAATATAAAGTCAAATTAAATTATCAAAATCGCTATGTGGAAACAACGCTTACTAAAATGAAATCTATGAAATAAAAGAACACAATCCACCACATAGGGTGTACACTACTACATGAGCAAGTTAATCTGTTTCCCAAGCAAACTAATCGCACACATAACAACGCACTATCGTCACATTCAAGGAATTAGTCAAATTTGGGAAGTCCGGGACGTTCTGGTAAATTTTACTAAACTCTGCATGAATAAAGAAACTACATGTTAAATGTCAAAATATTCATTTAAAATCAAATTTTCAACATGACAAGACATTAACAATACTGTAGTACAAAATACAAATATTGATAAGATATCTATATTATTACAAAATAATATATAAAATACAGTACAGCACTCACTAACGATAGTGCTATTGGGTAGGTACCTGTAAGCATAGCATGCCTCAAGTGACCCCTATCAATAACTACCCTACAAATAACCTACATTTATCGCACAAATAAACTAAGGAAATCGCAAAAGCAAGCAATTGATACTATCGACAATGAATACATATAATATTTTAATTAAAATGTAAAACTTGCAAACTAAACAAACCAAAATTGGGACAAGGACAATATAAAGTAAATTAAATGATCAAAATCGCTATGTGGAAACAACGCTTACTAAAATGAAAATTATTAAATAAAAGAACACAATCCACCACATAGGGTGTACATTACTACATGAGCGAGTTAATCTGTTTCCCAAGCAAACTAATCGCACATATAACAACGCACTATCGTCACGTTAAAGGAATTAGTCAAGTTTGGGAAGTCCGGGACGTTCTGGTAAATTATACTAAACTGCATGAATAAAGAAACTACATGTTAAATGTCAAAATATTATTTAAAATCAAATTTGCAACATGACAAGACATTAACAATAGTACAAAATACAAATATTGATAAGATAACTATACTATTACAAAATAATATATAAAATACAGTACAGCACTCGCTAACGATAGTGCTATCGGGTAGGTACCTGTAAGCATAGCATGCCTCAAGTGACCCCTATCAATAACTACCCTACAAATAACCTACATTTATCGCACAAATAAACTAAGGAAATCGCAAAAGCAAGCAATTGATACTATCGACAATGAATACATATAATATAAAGACAAATAATTGCAAAATATGAAGTAACAACAGATTCAAACAAAGAGTACTCTTTTAACAAGAACAATCAATTTAAAAAAATCATCAATATTAATATTAATAATAGAAAAAGAAAAAGATAAACAATAAATACAGACAAAAAGTAAGCAGAGGTTATACAAGAAACTTCAAGTTAAAAATGCTTGATTAAAATTATTGATGTCAAATTTTAGAATACAGTCACAATAATTGACCCTAAAAAGATTAAATTTATGGAACAATTTACTTGCCTCAAAACCTCTGTCTACAAAGAGTCTGTATAGTAACCTAGCTCTAGCCCAAAAGTCATCTACTTTAGTGCAGATTTTACAAAATCTTATTAACTGGGAATAAAAACAATTATAAGTTATTTTACTATCGATATTACTACTAGGGAAAGGAAAGTTTATTACGTTAAAATTAAAATCATCAACTTTGTGATATATTTTAAGTATGCACTGTTCATTAACAATCTATATTTATATCAAGAAAATTTTCAACTTTATAATTTATGTTACATTGTGTGAGGGGAATAGAATTAGGGTAAATAAATTTAGCAACTTGATTAAAATTTAACAAATTGCAAACGAGAATATCATCAATATATCTACTATTATTACTTAACAATTTAGCAAGTGCTAATTTTTCTGGGATTTTATTTTTCTTGCTACTGTCAACTAAGTCTTTTATATATTTAAATTCTAAAGCAAGCAAGAATAAGTCTGCAATTAAAGGGCTAGCATTTCCACCCATAGGAATTCCTAATATTTGTTTGAAAATGTAAGGCCCGAATCTAACATAAGTATTGAAAAGGAGGAATTTAAGGGCATCATTAACCCTTAAAGAGCGGCGCTCAACTTAAGTCGTGCACCAATTTGAAGCAAGTTAGGAGCATTATTAAGGCTTTTATAGGGTTAAAATCGAGTGCAAATGGCAGGGAGTGCAGCAGGCCAGACAGCTGACTCCCAGGGCTTACCGCCGCCCATTAACTCATGTTCCCTGTGTTCTCGAGAGGCCGGCAGTGTAGCCAGTAGTGAGCATAGCTGGGAAAAATATACCGATATACGCTAAACTTCCATGTTCATGGCACCACTGCAAGAGAACCACGAGTGTTACGTAACTCGTTCTGGTCTCATTTTGAAGCTTTTAGTGCCTAGTTTTTTGCTAAATAATTTTGCTTTCATGCAGATGCTTGATTTATCATGCAGGAGGGCCTGAATATGCCCAAATGAGCCCAAAACACCCCGCTAGACAAGGGTTAAGTTTAGTTCTATCAAAATATACAGAACTAGTGGGAGTAGAGCTAAGTGATGCATTATTAAAATATGTATAAACATTTATGAAATAATTACTATTCCTAACGAACCTGTCAAAGTGCAAATCTATAATAAAGCAAAGCTCTGAATATACTAAATCTAAAGGCAAATTGGTATACAAAGTTGAAAAGTCGAAGCTATGTACCGAGGTAACTTTCGGCATGGTATTTATTTTATCAATAACTTCTAACGAATTGTCAACACTCCAATAATAGTTAATGCCAGTTCTTCTCATGATGGTATTACAATATCTTTTATGAGTACTTTTAATGTATTTTAAGCAATTTACGACTTGTTCTGATAGAGTTTTAGTGGTAGCAAATTTTGCTCCGGCAATAAAGCGATATTTATAAGGTCTTTTATGAAATTTAGGTAACATGTATAAAGACAAATAATTGCAAAATATGAAGTAACAACAGATTTAAACAAAGAGTACTCTTTTAACAAGAACAATCAATTTAAAAAATCATCAATATTAATATTAATAATAGAAAAAGAAAAAGAAAAGATAAACAATAAATACAGTACAGACAAAAAGTAAGCAGAGGTTATACAAGAAACTTCAAGTTAAAAATGCTTGATTAAAATTATTGATGTCAAATTTTAGAATACAGTCACAATAATTGACCCTAAAAAGATTAAATTTATGGAACAATTTACTTGCCTCAAAACCTCTGTCTACCAAGAGTCTGTATAGTAACCTAGCTCTAGCCCAAAAGTCATCTACTTTAGTGCAAATTTTACAAAATCTTATTAGCTGAGAATAAAAACAATTATAAGTTATTTTACTATCGATATTACTACTAGGGAAAGGAAAGTTTATTACGTTAAAATTAAAATCATCAACTTTGTGATATACTTTAACCCGTACAGCCCCAGCGACGCGCCTGACGCGTCGGCGATGTATGTAACGCACAGCCCCAGAGACGCACCTGGCGCGTCACCCTAATTGCGCCGACCGTAAACTTAGGTGTAGCCACTCAAGAGGGCTCAGATTTGTATGGGAACTGTGTACATATCCCACGCAACCGTGCCGATGGTTGAAAACTCTCAAAGTCCACGTGCGTGCGCGTGAGCGCGCAATAACCTTGTTTTTTGGGGTAATTGCCTTCAATTTTGTACTCCTGTAAAATACGTTTTCGGGGGCTCTGTAGGACCATTCTTTAAGCTTTTTGAGCGGTTTTTCGTGGTTTTTCCTTCATTCCTAACCCATTCGCTATTGTTTCTGGAATAAAACAAAAAATTAAAACCGGCCGGGTTCTGGTGAACAAACATTACAAAACTAGCCGGGGCTGGACGGGTTAAGTATGCACTGTTCATTAACCCGGGAACTGCGGGAAGACTCTTAACCCTTTGGCGCACCTATAGTTTCCAATCAAAGTTTTTCCCACTCCCAAAGTATATCTCAGCTCACTCAGAGCCAGTTTTGTGCCCGGCGATAATTTGTTTCTGTGACGTTTTTATCCACCAAAAAATCCTTGTATTTGTATTAATGAGGTACCATCGGCTTCGTTATTGATTGAACTTGAAGATAAGCGAATAAAAACATAGAATAAATACAAAACTACCACATTGGGGCACTCCGAAATAAGAATTGTAAAAAAAAAAAAAATACCTTATCTCCAACTCGCGCTAGCTCAAAATTTTGCCTGCACCATTTTTGATTTGCATACATATATGGAAGCGGAATTTAATGAGGATTCCACTGGTAACTTCAGAATTACTATAAACCAAATAGTTACCGAGATGCACGAATAAACGTGAAAGTATCGAAACACAGACTGAGCTGTACTCTGCTCCCTTCCCAGCCAGCTGTGAGTAAACGGTTAAACTGAGGGAGTTGCCAATTGTACCCATTGAACTAGATGTAATACTTAATATCTATGCCAAATATGACGCGCGTCAGACGAAAACTTAATTTTTGGCGAATATTTTTATGTTTAACCCTCCTGGCCCGGTTGTCATTTTAAAATGACACCACGAATTAAGGGCAGGTGCCCGGTTGTCATTTTAAAATCTGTAAGCTTGAAAGCCTATTCAGCTTGGTCTGAATGCCGTGCGTCCGACGCATGTAAACAAAGCCGATCGTTACGTCACCGCACCTCCGAAAAGAAGAAAGAGAAGACTCGTTTGTTATTGTATGTCTGTATGTCGTTGTTTCAGTAGTGAAAAAATCATCATATTGCTAACATCGCCTGCAAGTGCTCTCCACTGAAATCGTCATCACAACTGAACCAGTTGACATAGAGAGCTCTACTCAACGCCAGTCTAGAGATTGGAAACCGCACTACATTTATAGATGCCTGGGAAATTTCTAGCAGTTAAACTAAACAAAAATACGGTAGCCTAGGCCTAGACGTTTTTCGGTCAGATCGCCCGGGTAGCCCACACTGTCATTTTGAGAGCCTGCCCGGGCCAGGAGGGTTAATGACTCTTAACGAGTCATGTGCGCCTAGGAAAAAAATACCTAATGACTCTGAACGAGTCATCGTGCGCCAAAGGGTTAAGAGTTCCCCCGGCGGACTGCGGGAAGACTCTTAACCCGTGGAGCCCCAGCGACGCGTCTGACGCGTCGGCTATGTATGTAACGCACAGCCCCAGAGACGCGCCTAACGCGTCACCCTTATAGCTCCAGTCGTAAGTCTCAGAATGGCTCTAGATTTATATGGGAACTACTTTGGGATCCGGCGGACTACTTCCAAAACGTTTTGTCCATACGCGTGCGCGCGCGGGGACGGGAGAGGGCACCCGCCTTCTCACACCTCATGGTCAGTTTACCGCGCACCCTCTCGAGTGAAACACCATGTCTCGACGTTATAGTGCCCGCCTTACCCGCCCCTGCAGTACAGAGGAGGTCATGGATATACTGTACGACACTGACAGCCCTGATAGTGACACTGACTCGGCATTGGACGAGTCTGGAGACGAGTATGCCCCCTCCCAAGCCGAAATAAGAGAGCTAGAGGAAGAGCTTGCTCAGATTCCTGTCAGGCGGCGTAGGCCGTCACAAAGACAGCAAGGGGCAAGTGCACCTCCCCGCCGCCCACTTCCCCAAGACCCCACTGAATCCTCAGAAAGTGGGGAAGAGGTTGTTGTTGCAGATGAACCTGCTGACCCTCAAAATTACGTGCGTGTACCTGGGGAAGAACGAAAGGGATTGAAGAGAAGAAGGGGCGAGTCTGGGAGTGAAGAGGAGGTACCCCCACAACCCCGCCTGCCTTCTCCCCCACTTTCCATAATCTCCCCACTCAAGAAAAATACCCCGGGGAGGTTCTATGGTCGTCACAAACCTAGTGACGAACAACCTGGTGATGGAGAAATGGCACAACGTGGTGCGAGACAAAGGCGGTCACGTGACCCAAAACGCTCCCTCTTCCCTCCTGACCCAGAGCACGAGGGGGGGGATGAGTCACCACCACCACCACCACCACCACTACTACCAGACTCTCCGCCTCGCCATTCTTCCCCCCCACTATCACCTTCAGGCTCCATCCCGTACACCCCGCCACGAATGTCTCCCTCACCTGAACCAGGCCCCTCCCGCGCCACTGCATTATCACCAGCCTCTCCACAACGCCCCGATCTGCCCCAACGCCCTGCAAGCAAACGACGTGGGCGTGTCATATCTCGCGGGCGTGCCACCCGCGGCCGAATGCAGAAGGTGAAACAAATAAGACGCCCCAGCAACGACTCGAGCTCTAGATCTAGCTCTCGATCAAGTTCGAGGTCTAGCTCCAGACCCAGGTCCACCTCTCGCCCACGCCGCCCACGCTCCACCCGCACCCGCCCAACCCGCCCCGGTGCCCCTGACGATGACCCTGATGAGCCCGATGCCCCATCTAGCGACGACGAAGGCGCTGATAGGTGGGATTGGGTGGATGGGGAGAACTATCTACCAGGACAATACCACTTTTTGGGGGCAGCTGAGGCCGGCCCTACCATGCCCAATCGTGGACCTGACACCACAAGACTGGGTGTTTTTCTGCAGTTCTTCACTGCCAACCTTGTCGGCTTGATTGTTGACCAGACGAACTGGTACAACTATTATTTTATGGCAGGCAAGGAGCAGAAGAGGAACTCGGCACGTCTCTCATGGGTGGATTTGTCTTCCGATGAGTTCTATGCATTCCTGGCACTGGTCATCCTGATGGGGGTCACCAAGAAGACGTCTCTCAGGAAGTACTGGTCATGTGATCCCCTCATCGCAACCCCCTTCTTTGGGAAAGTCATGAGCAGGAATAGATTCACGGCAATCATGGGAAACCTGCACTTTATTGATAGCCTGGCAAGCCACACCAGGAACCAGGAACGCCCCAGGAATACCAAAGACCCGATGGAGAGGATAAGACCTATATTTGAATACCTGAAAACTAAGTTTGCAGCCTCCTTCAAACCTTACCAAAAACTAATCATTGATGAGAGTCTGGTGCTATGGAGGGGGAATATTAGCATCCGACAGTACATCCCCAGCAAGCGTCACCGTTATGGCCTGAAACTGTTCGTGATGTGCGACTGCAAAACCGGTTACATCCAGGACATCATCCTTTACATGGGCAAGGTCACTGAACTGGTGGAGGAGAGGACATATGGGATATCTGGGGCCGTTGTCATCACCATGTTGGAGGGATATTTGGACAGGGGACACATCTTGTACCTCGACAACTGGTACACCAGCCCTTCCCTTGCCAAATTCCTGTATAGCAGAAACACTGGCGTCTGTGGCACCGTCAGGAGGAATCGTGTCTACATGCCAGAGCTACCCGAAAGGCGGGAGAAGGGCTCCATCATCCACCTCCAGGCAAATAATATCTTGATGCTCTCGTGGATGGACAATCGTGACGTCAATATCCTCACCAGTATCCACCTGCCCCGCTTAGAGGACACCAAACGCCGTGATAGAGCCACAGGTGAGGCGGTCAAAAAACCAGTTGCAATCATTGACTACAACATCAACATGCGGCTGGTTGACAAGTCAGACTCTGTCATATCGTCGGTCGAGTGTGCCAGGAAGACGATGAGGTGGTATAAAAAACTATTTTTCCACCTACTCGACCTCACCCTCTACAACTGCCACATCCAATATCATGAAATAACAGGTGAAGTTGAGACGATGGAGTCGTACTGCATCGAACTTGCACGGGAGCTTCTGTTCTTCTTCAGGGAGGGTCCACGCCGCCAGCAACGTCCCGCAGCTCGTTTTCAAGCACCAGAAGGCCCCGCCAGACTGACACAATGCCACTTTTGCGATTTTGTCCCGCCCAACGAAGTAAAACCCAACCCACGCAGACGGTGTCATGTGTGTCGCAACACAGGCAGACGCACACCAAAACGGACAGACACCCGGACGATGTGTGAAGAATGTGATGTGGACTGTGTTTTCCCACCTGCTTCAGGGATTATCACACCCTCGAGCACTTCTAAGTGTTCAAAGTGTTCAAAGACTGCGATAAAAGACGCTATAATGTAATACTAACAGTGTATATAAAAGACGCAAAAAGTGAATATAAAACAGTGTGTATATATATATAATTTACAAGTGCAAAGTACCGAACAATATAAAACACTAAGTAAATTCTAAACTTATAAAACTGTGTGCAAATAATTATAAGAATAAGAGACAATAAGTGCGTAAACCAATGTATATACACCTCATAATCTTAGGTAAAACAATGAACAAGTACAAATAATTCAATGAAAAGGAGAGACAGAGTGACCTTGAGTGAAAGTGACAGCCAGACAGAGAAAGAAAGAGGGAGGGTGCTGTGGAATGTGGGTCACTCGGTCCGCTGTCTGGCCGTGTGTTCGTACGTGCGTTTTGTTATTGTCCTGAGCAAAGATGGCCGCCCAAGATGGCCGCCATCACCATGGCAACGGGGACGCTAACACTCGTGCGCACTTGTAATACTTGAATGAAGACACTTATCACACTACAACTTCAGTTATATTTACATTATGTGATATACAAAGACATTCTATGAACTCTGAAGCGCACTTTATGTCCGAGAGGTGCAAAATAAGTCATGCTGCCTGGCGGCTGGCAACTGGCTGCTGGCGCGGGAGATTTGAAATGGCGCTGAGGCTCCTCTGAGGCTGGGGACCCCCACTACCTCCCAGGACCCCCAAATGGCCTAGGTAAGTACTTTTTTCAAATTTCTTCATGTCTATCATTATTTTCTAACACATTCTGATATATTTATAAAAAAAAAAAAAAAAATGAAAATTGCCCGGGTTCTGGTGCACAAAAATAATAAAACCGGCCGGGGCTGTACGGGTTAAGAGTCAGGGGAAAAAAATATCAATTTAAAACACCGAAACATTTATTTTTTGTTTTTTTTATTTTTTTTTGCCCCTGGGCCATGCAAAATATCACTCCTCTACCTCCCCTCCTTCCCCACTTTCCTCCCCTCCTTCAGTTATCACCTATTTTTCCTGTTATTCCCTTATTCTGTGGTATATTTTTGTGCTAACATTAGCGAGTTGCAAGCAGGGCATTGTCATCACTGTTAGCAAGCGAGTGCAAGAGAGAGAGAGTATCGATCGACAGTGTCTCTCCAGACTTGGGGAAAAGTGGCGGGAAAGGAGGTTGCCTCAGCCATACATTATGTAACTCCCGGCCTGTATCGCCGATTTTGACCATCCAAACGCTGTTTCCACTTGTTTTATTGTTGTAATAGATTAATACCTTTATAATCAACCTATAATAGGCGCATATGGAGAAGTATTAATGCTATTTATGGTAAAATAAATATTTTAGTGATGGAAACGGCTCAAATACATGCGCACAGGCAGAGGTGTCTCATACCCTCCATGCGCACTTCAGAGGTTAACAATCTCTATATTTATATCAAGAAAATTTTCAACTTTATAATTTACGTTACATTGTGTGAGGGGAATAGAATTAGGGTAAATAAGTTTAGCAACTTGATTCAAATTTAACAAATTGCAAATGAGAATATCATCAATATACTGTATCTACTATTATTACTTAACAATTTAGCAAGTGCTAATTTTTCTGGAATTTTATTTTTCTTGCTACTGTCAACTAAGTCTTTTATATATTTAAATTCTAAAGCAAGCAAGAATAAATCTGCAATTAAAGGGCTAGCATTTCCACCCATAGGAATTCCTAATATTTGTTTGAAAATGTAAGGCCTGAATCTAACATAAGTATTGAAAAGGAGGAATTTAAGGGCATCTTTAAGTTTAGTTCTATCAAAATATACAGAACTAGTGGGAGTAGAGCTAAGTGATGCATTATTAAAATATGTATAAACATTTATGAAATAATAACTGAAGATCCTTAACCCGGCAAGCGCGATAGGCCTCACGGAAGGCTTCCTATAGGGAACGCGATGGGCCTCACGGAAGCAAGACCATAAAAAAAACCTTCCAAAAAAAAAAAGGGCCTATCAAAACAAAGGAATTTGTCTCTAGGTGAGATAATTCCCCTCCAGTACTCATCCATGTAAATCTCACCCACCCCCCTCCCCTCCTTATTCCCCCCTCCCTCCCCTCCTCAATTATCACCTATTTTTCCTCTTATTATCATCATTTATCGGTTATTTTTCTCTCCCGCGATAATGTAGCACAAGTGGGTTGCAGAAAAGATCGTTATGTAACACCCAGACACCGGCCCACACCGCCCCGCTCGTCTCAGTTACCTCACAGACAGCGAGAGAGGAGGGTTGCCTGTGGCTCTCTCTCGCCTGAGATTATGACCGGGTGGCCAATATCTTCGTTTTTCACCACCCAAATGCTTTTCCCACTTATTTTAGCACTCTTGAAGGTTCATATATACATCATATATGTAAAATAAAAGCATACCGAAAACAAATAATGCTCTATATTGTAAATATAACTAATTCTGTCAGAATCCAAGGCTAGAAATGCACAAATAACTACCCTAGCCCCTAGGTCTATTTTGCGCTTGTCAGGTTAATAGAAGACAGTATTTCAGATTTATTTTTGTTATTTTCAAAAAGTGATTCTGCTGCTTCTAAAAATGCCTCTTTGAATATTTCTCCATCTTGAATTTTTTTTTTTTTTTATGCTTTGCAATCACCCTACTCACCCTGAAGGATGCAATGGTTGCTACCCTTGATTTTGATCTGGCGCCGGTAAAAAGATTTTGTTTTGCAGTCAGCTGTGATTTCATTTCATGAACTTTCCTCGTTCTTAACTCACTTTTTGGTGGGAAGTCAGTATCATACTTCTTGTGACAGCTTTTGAAATGTCTTTCAAGATTTCCTTTCTTGGCTAGAGCCGGAGAAGCTTGACAGATCAGACATACGCACTTCATATTTTTCATGGTAAAAAAATAATCTTCCTCCCATTCATTGTGAAAATGGTATGTTTTGGCCTTTTTAGTACTTGGTCCAGCACTAATTTTTCATTCAATTGGTTGCTTATTGCCTGTACTGAAAAACAAAATGAAAAAAAGAACATGAATACGAGTAGTATTTTTCCATATTTCATACGTAAATACAAGAACAGACTCTCAACCCCTTCAGTACTGTCAAGTTTAACTAATTCTGGTTAATATGAATCAATGTATTTTCTAATACCAGAGACACTCCTCACACTTCCGAATACATCAGATGACTGGACCAGCCCGAGCAGAGTCGAAACTCTAAAAGTACAGTTGGCAGATAGGATTGCCGGTATCTCTAATTTGGAAAATACTCAACATTGTCTCAACAATCAGTGCCTAGTTAATTAATAGACCCGTTTTCCCGTATTCTTAAACAAATAACACAGTCTTAAAAACATACAGTATACTCGTTTAGTTTTAGCTTATTACTGGCGAAAAATTGTTGATCAATTTCCTGGCAAGGATCTAGCTGGCACCTCTGTCCTGACGGACCTGAATGCTTCCCGTCAGGTTCATCACAGACGGAGGGGCGCCGCACATTATATAACTATGTATCGGTCTGATGTTTTCATGAGAATCTATTCCTAGAATCCTAGATTATTCCATTAACATTATTTAATTAATCTGAAAATATTATGCCAATAATTATGATTTAAGTTGAACATTATTTTTGTTGTCACCTTATGTATGATAAATCGTTTAATTTTACTAAGGCTGTTGAGTCATGTGATCGACTTGGGAAGAGTTCGTGATCGAGCAGTCGATCGCGATCGACTGGTTGGCCACCTCTGCTGTATATCATTGAATAATTTGACTTTTGAAAGGAGGCACTGTTGGTGTTAACCCCTTCACTTTGATGATTTCTTTACAGTCTTAATGCTACCAACAGATTATTTTGTTAAGCTTGGGAAGGGATACTTGTAATGAAAGAGTTAAGTGCTACCTCAATCAACCTTTCAAATCTAAAACTGGTATTATACTGTATATACGAGTTCCCTCAATTTTTAACATATCTTTACTTAACATAAGACGTGCGCATGGGGGGTATGAGACACCACACTCCTGTGCGCACATATTTGAGCTGTTCCCATCACTAACATCGTTATTTTACCATAAATAGCATTAATACTTATCCATATGCGCCTATTATAGGTTGATTATAAAGGTATTAACCTGTTACAACAATAAAACAAGTGGAAACAGTGTTTGGATGGTCAAAATCGGCGATACAGGCCGGGAGTTACATAATGTATGGCTGAGGCAACCTCCCTCCCCTCCTCCCCTCCCCTTGTCTGGAGAGACACTGTTACGCAATAGTCTCTCTCTCGCTCTTTCCCACGCTTGGTAATAGTGATGAAAACAAAAAAATGCCCTGCTACCAACTCGCTAATGTTAGCACGAAAATATACCACAGAATAAGGGAATAACAGGGAAAATAGGTGATAACTGAAGGAGGGGAGGAAAGTGGGGAAGGAGGGGAGGTGGAGGAATGATATTTGGCATGGCCCAGGGGCAAAAAACAAAAACAAGAAATAAAAAAACAAAAATATTTTTTTGTTTTTTTGGGTTTTAGATGGATTTTTTTCCCCCAGCCTCTTAAGAGTCTTCCCGCAGTCGCCCGGGGAAACTCTTAAGAGTCTTCCAGTAGTTTCCGGGTTAATATCCTATAAGATCCTGTACTATTGCTAGCTGACTGGCTGAGTGCCTTTACTAACAATAACAGCTATATCTCTCAACACATCATCTGATCATCTCTATATTTCATAATTCTCTTTTGCTTTTCTATAAGAACACATAAATTATATGGTTGGAACACACTGGCTCAGTCTAGCATTTAAATTTTTGGTAAGTCTGTTCGGGCCCTTAGGGTCCTTTAGAAATATTCCGGAAGCTCTCTTGATTTGCTTCACCACTTCAAAGCGGGCCAATACACCATCTTATTCTTCTCAGTACCATCTTGAATCGCTTGGCTTATTGTGTGAAGACTAGCGATGTGTAGGCAGGCATCAGGATACTGGAGGTTTATCTGTGCCAAGGGTGGGCGATGTACTAGGTCCCGGCTTGTCTTGTGTTCAGTAGCGCTCGGTTGCTGGAGGACAGGAACAGGCTTATTTATCTCCCCATGGGTGCCAAGGTGAGCGAAGGGGTTGTATTTGTTAAGAGCTCCCCAGTGTGATCCAGGCAGGTGCCTGTGGCAGGGTGAGTCCTGTGGCCCCGCCCACCTCCCTTTATACCCCTCCCTCACGGAACGGGGCCCTGTGATTGGCCGAGCCGCGCTCTCGGGAGGAGCTATACCAGCCCACTCGCTTCGAAATTCAAACTTCCCATCCTGCTTTACTTCATCTTCGTAATATTTTCCTGGAAGCTTATTAGAGATGTTCTGTAGTGGCTGACGGGAGTAAGAGGGTAGCACCATTGTAATAGAACATTTGCGACCAGGATAAAATATACGGGTGTGAACTGGGAGCAAGTTATGAGGCGAGTGTTTAAAGGGAGATGAGAGTTGATCTTTGTGCTGCGTCACAGGAGGCTGTTGATTGGTCGAGCGTGGGGGAGTGTCAGGGTCTTCCCCGTGACAAGATTTAAAGTGTAAGCCTTGCTTATCCACCTGAGCTAATCCCATCTGATTGGCGGACAGAATTACTCCTTCAATTACAACAAAAATTACATTAGAAGTCTTGTTTTTCAGGAATATAACTACTGCTTTAATCCATGGAGCTCGGGCGTAGTGTTAAAAGGCACAGGTTTGAATTCATCCTAAAACCACTAAAACCGCATGCAAGAAAGTATTATTGTCATGGTGGGCGGTCCACGAAACCCGCCACAAAACACACACTCAGTCAGTCAGCCGACTCGTGCTTGATACAGGGACATAAGCACTCGATCAATAATTTTTTGTAGTCCGAATCGCTGCAAGAAAGCACTCGACAGTGACTTAAGAATGGTTACAATGGTGAAATAGATCAATAATCAATGATTAATATAATCAATAATCAATAGTTGAATAAGAGTAAACAAGCTGAAGCCATTGACGCCTCCTCGCCGGTTGATCAATCAAACTAGTATTGTAGTCACAAGACCTAAACGCCACTTATTATTTTTCACCCCAAACGATAACCAGTTGTTGTTGTTGTTCCCCAAGCTGCCTGGCCGAACAGCCCCAAGGCCCTGAGCAAGGCCAAGGCCATAACCGAGCGCCCCCACAGAACCTTCCGTGCCGACCACAGTAAAGCCTGGGTGACCGAAGCCACTCCATGGCGGGGAGCTGAGGAGGGTGCGGAAACGCCCGGGAAACCAAAGCCCCACCCAGGGCCCTGTGCCCCTCAGCAATTATGAAGAGAAAGTTGAGGGGCAAAGGAAAAATGTGACGCTTTAGCTTCCAATCTTGGTAGATTGGGAGGTCAATCCACGGAAGAGACGCCGTCACTTGAGATCTAGAAAATATATAAGTAAAAGGAACAGTCAGAGTAAGCTATGGGTATGGCAGATAACCAGTTGGTGTATAATGCTCTAGTCTTCACCTATTGTAAAATACAGCGAATGCTGTCTTCTGCTATATATATAACCTAGGTTAGGTAATTTATTTGCATAGATATGAATATCTGAAAATTACAAAGTTATCCTGAGACTCCCGATATTACCCTAAGCACGGCAAAAATTACTCTAGTATTTTCACCATCAAAGCTGAACCACTTTGTGTAGAGAGTTTTTGTTTTCATCTATCGCAAGATAACAGCAAGTGCTGTCTCCTGATACTGTATATATATACTGTTTATAATCTTGGTTAGGCCATTTCTTCGCAGATATATGAATACAACAAAATCACGAAATTGACGGAAAAGGCCTGATTCTCAGTCCCGCGAAAGTTCGAACATGGCTGGGCAGGAAGGGTTACGTGAGGAATTACGTACAGTATAAGTTTTATATAGCTCTGTTCATTGTTTATTGTACGGTACTACAATATATAACTTATCATTCAGTGCTTGTGAAGCGGTGGAGTATAGCCAGCCAGTGTATGCAGATGACCCCGAGCACAAGAGTCTGTACCAGCAAGCACTCAAGCAGAAGAGGAGGAAGAAACGGAGGTACAGGATATTCACTTACACACAGACAGACAACTATCACTTGCAGGTTAGTTTTATCACCATCATCATCAGAGAAGGAAGAAGCACATGCATTGGGTACCAGTATACATTGATACACACACACAGATACACACTACTCTCACTTACAGGTAGGTTTAATATCATCTTGAAGAACTATTAACCCCTCAGACCCGGCTATGTATTCCATACCGAAACCCGGGGGTTTTGTCCGAAAAACGTCTACGCCTATACTCTATTTTTTTCCAGCTGATGGTAAATTAGATCTCTTGGTAGCTGATTTCTCGATATTTAACGGAAATATATGAGACTACTATGGCTGTGTGTCGTATTAATGCCAAGTTTTCACAATTAACATCATATTTCACTCCAAAATCTACCTTATAGCTGAGTAACAAAGATAGAAACATGACAACTTACCCTCAGCTGGAAAAAAATAAATTATAGGCTACCGTATCTTTGTTATTTTGACTGCTTCCGCATTCCCGCACATCCCCAAGCGTAGATTTGTTTCGTACCTGTAGAATGGCGATGAGTAGAGCTCTCTAAGTCAACTGGTTCAGTTGTGATGACGATTTCCGTGGAGATAACTTTGTGGCGATATCAGTCACTTTACACTACTTTTCACTACTTAACAATAACATACAGGCACACACGAACAAGGACGCCTCTCCTTCTTGTGGTCGGAAATGCGCGGCGTCGGTCCAACCGGCTGTTGTTTACATGCGTCGGACGGACGGCTTTCAAAACAAGCTTACAGGCTTTCAAGCTGCCGGAGCCTCAGAGCCCTTCCGGGTTCCGCGGGGGTGTTTTTTATGGATGCCTCAGAGCCCAACCGGGTCTGAGGGGTTAAGGCCTTGGGATTTCCATGCATGTATTAGACTTGTTAGCCTTTTGACCACATTCCTAGTGTCATGGTCATAATCTAATTTATTAATTTCACTCCACACACCAAACACCTCCCAAAGAGGTGATCCCACCAGAATATAATAACATCTTTATCCTTGTCGTTTGACCAACCATCTCAACTTTTTCATATGCATGTTGACATATTTACACTCGTACCTAGACATTGCTTCACCTTCATGCTTGCAATTCGGGGTCCAGATATCCAGTACTAACCAATAAGAACTACGATACATTCAAATTTGGCCACATGAACGAACAAATTGTCTCCTGAGGTGTTTATCCCTCCTTATCTCCTTACCTTTGTGGCCAGTTTTGTTTGTATAGTTCATATGAGTTAGTAAATATGGGCCTGGTCCCTCAAAGGAATAGATAAGTGAAGACAATGCCAGAGACAGAACCCCAGGGAAAAAACTTAGAAGGCATATGGGTGGTGGAAACGTCGTTCGGGTGAAGGAAAGCGTGCTCCGTGTCTGTGCCTTCAATGCCAATGGCATAAATGATTTTAGCAAGAGAGAGTGTCTGATGCGAGAGCTTAAAGATGGATGTGTGGATGTGTGTGGGGTAGGTGAGACGCACCTGTTGGGTTCTGGAGTGTGGGATGGTGAGAGTGAGCATGATTTGTGGGGTGGGGAAGGATGGGTTGTCTGGTCTGGATTGGATGCAGGATATAAACGTAAGAAAAAGGAAGGGGTAGCAGTAATTTTGTCAGAAAGGTTGAGGAAGTGTGTGAAAAACTATGGATGCGTGGACTCAAGAATTGTATGGTGTGAGTGCAAGATTGGGATAGATAGGTATACTTTTATGTGTGTCTATGCACCAGTCAACCAAGAAACTGGGAAAGGTGCGGAAGAAAATAAAAATTTTTTGGAATAAAGTCAATAAATGTATAAGAGAAAGGAAAGAGTGTACACAAGTAATATTAGTAGGCGACATGAATGGTAGAGTTGGAAACGAGGAGATAGAAGGTATAGTGGGTAAATGGGGTGTGGAGGGTAGGAATATGAATGGTGACTTCCTTTTAGAAGTATGTGCGGAGAGAGAGATGTTTCTGGCTAACACATTTTTTGAACATCGTCACATTCATAGATATACATGGCACAGAGGTGAAGGTGAGCAGGAACAGAAATCTCTAATTGACTACGCCATGATGGACTCCGGACTAAAAGGAAGAATTTTAGATTCAAAAGCTGTAAGAGGTATGCTGACGGGATCAGACCACTATACAGTGCTGACAAAAGTGAGGATAAGGAAAGAGTGGAAATATGAGAGGAAAGAGAGAAAACTGACAGTAGAGAGAATAAATGTGAGAAAATTAAATGAAGAATGTAATGCAACAAAATACAAGGACATCCTGAAAGAGACTATAAAGGACATGGATGTTATGATAGATCTGGGAAATACTGTAGACGAAGTATGGAAAGGTACAAGAGACTCCATGATTAAAGCAGCTGAGAAAGTATGTGGGAAGAAAACCTTTAAAATGTGGAAGAAGAAAGGTAACGCATGGTTTAGTAAAGAGATAGAAGAAATAGTGAAAAAGAAGAAAGAGTTCAGAAAGAGTATGCTGCAAAAGAATATACCTAGAGAAACTAGAGATGTGAGGAAAGAAGAATATAATTTGAAACAAAGAGTGAAGAGGGCGATACAAGACGCTAAAAGGAAGACAGATGAGGCATATGGGAGAAAGATTAGTGAACAGTTTCTGAATGACAGGAAAGCATACTACAGAGCTGTGAAAGAAGCCAGAGGGAAGAAGACTGAGAGTGTCTCAGGTGGTAGGATGAGGGACATAAATGGGGAAGTGGTAGAGGGTGATGGTGTGGTGAAAGTATGGAAAGATCATTTTAGTAGCTTAGCTGTAAAGAGTAGGGGGAAGGCAAAGATCTCATCCATAGGAATGGAGAGAGGTAGAATAAACAGGGTAGTTGAAAGCCAGATAAGCAGAGAAGAAGTAAAAGAAGCAATCAATAGACTTAAAATGGGCAAAGCTGCTGGAGTAGATAACATCCCAGGTGAAATGCTGAGGAGAAGGAGCTGTTGACATAATGCATAGGTTATGTAAATTAGCATGGGAAAAGGAAAGTGTACCAGAGGACTGGAGGAAAGCAGTGATAGTACCCTTGTACAAAGGGAAGGGTAGTTGTTGTTGTTGTTGTTGTTCCCTAAGCTGCCTGGCCGAACAGCCCCGAGTCCCTGAGAAAGGCCATGGCCACGATCGGGCTTTCCCACAGAGCTCTCATTGAGTGTAGATTGTGTTGTTGGCGTAAGTGGTTGTGTGAAATGCAGTCTTCTATGATGTGTTTAATGGTATGGGGTGCTGTGTTACATCCCGGGCAGGCGTCGACAACGGAGTCATCCAGTCTCTTCTGATAGCTCAGGAGAGCTGGATGGTGTCCGCATCTCAGCCTGGCCAGGTGGACTCTGTCCTCGCGAGGAAGGGAGGATTCGGAAGGATGGATTTCGGGAGGTCGTGCATGCAGCTGTGTGTTGTCTGTGAGTGAGTGGATGGATCGGTGAGAGATATGAGTATGGATGTGCTTCTGGATGTTGGTTCGGGGTGGGCAGGGAGGGAGAGAGGACAATAATTGTGTGTGATACCGTGTGCTGGGTGTTGTTTTGATATTTCTTGGTGTCTGTGGGTGTGTTGCCATGTAGTTTAGTGGGTGGTCTTGGTTCGTGGAGGCTGCTGCCAGGAATTGAGTGCCTCTCATGTCCAGATGGTCTTTGACTTTGAGGATTTTGGTTTCTTGATGTAGGTGATCTGTGGGTGCAGTAGCTGTGCAGCCTGTAATGATCTTCAGGGCTTTGTTTTGAATAGTCTGTAAGGTCTTATGATGTGTTTCAGCTAGGTTAGAAGCCCAGGCTGGGCTTGCGTATTCCATCACTGATCTTATGTATTGTTTATATACTGTGGTGGTAGTTTCTTGTTTGTGTCCAAATTTTGTCTGAGCAAGTGGCCTGAGGGCGTTAAGTCTGGGTGTGTCAGTTTCTTTTTAATGTTTGTGGTGTGCTGTTTGAATGTCATATGAGTATCATATGTTACTCCTAGGATTTTGTGTGTGTGTATGTGTTAGGGGTGTGTGTTTATGGTGAGTTGAGGGATGTATTCGTGTTCTCCTGTCCAACTTGTGAGCAGGGTTGCGGTGGATTTGGCTGGGGCTAGATTAAGTCTGTTTGTAGTGCACCAGCCATGTAGTGTGTTGAGATAGGGTTGAAGGAGATCTGTTGCTCTTTTTGGGTCATGGTGTGTGCATGTGAGTGTTATGTCATCTGCATAGGAGGCTAAGTTTATTTGGGGCGTATTGGGTGTAGTTATATCGTGCATGTACAGATTGAAGAGTGCGGGCGATAGGACGGATCCTTGTGGGACTCCGTTTGGAAAGTTTCTGATTTTAGATGACTGACCGGCAAAAGATACGTGTGCACATCTGCCTGCTAGGAAGTTGGCCAGCCACCGTTTTGTGTTGTTGTGCATGTTTGTGTTGTAGATTTTGTTTGTTAGGTTGTGGCGGGGGATGGCATCGAAGGCTTTACTAATGTCGAGTGTGGCTAATAGTGATCTGTGTGGTGGTCTAGCTGAATTGATGCCGTCGAAAGCTCTTTGTGTAAGGTCTGTGAGACCTTAGTAAAGAAGGGTAGTAAAGAAGAGTGTAAGAATTATAGGGGAATTAGCTTGCTTAGCATACCTGGAAAGGTACACACAAGAGTAGTAACACAGAGGCTACAGAAGATAACGGATGACAAAATAGGCGAGGAACAGGGAGGTTTCAGAAAGGGCAGGGGCTGCGTTGACCAGATAGCCTCAATGCGATTGTTGGTAGAGAAGTATCTGGCCAAAAACAGAAAACTCTATGCAGCATTCATGGATTTGGAAAAGCCTACGACAAAGTAGACTGGGAGGGCCTGTGGGATGTGTTAACAGTATATGGTGTGGGAGGAAAGTTGCTAATGGCAGTAAAATCTTTTTATAGGAATGCAATGGCAAATGTGAAGGTAGGGGATAAGTTAAGTGAAAGTTTTGAGGTCAATGTAGGTGTAAGACAGGGATGTGTCATGTCAGCTTGGTTGTTCAATATATACATGGATGGAGTGATTAGGGAATGTAGGGCTGTATCAATGGGTGTGGGAGCTAGACTGGAATCAGAGGGAAGAACATGGAAGATTTTAACATGCCTATATGCGGACGATGCAGTCCTGTTGGCGGAAAATGCTGAAGAACTTCAGAGAGTGGTCACTGACTTTGACAGGGTATGTGAAAAGAGAAAGTTAAAGGTCAATGTAGGGAAATGTAAGGTAATGGTGTTTGAGAGAAGAATGCATGAAACTACAGATTTTAAGGAAAAATATAGAATCAAGAAAGAACACAAGAAAAGTTGTAAAATAAAATTGAAAAATGAAGTACTAGAAGAGGTTGAAAGTTTCAAGTATTTGGGAGCTGTACTATGCAAATATGGTAAAATGGAGAGTGAGATAAAAGAGAGAAAAATGCAAGGGAGAAAAGTGATTGGAGAACTTGATAGTATTCTCAAAGGAAGAATGGTTAGCCAGGAAGTCAAAAAGTCACTGAGAAACTGTGCTGCTCCCAACACTCTCGTATGGAAGCGAGACATGGACGGCAAGTGACGAGGACCTCTTCAAACTAAGAGCTGTGGAGATGAGCTTTTTCAGAATGGCAGCTGGCATGAATAGGCTAGATGGGCCAAGTAATAGGGAAGTGTACGAGTCCTTTGGAATGGAAGAGCAGGCTTTGGGCATTGATTGTGGTGTGGTTGAGTGGATAAAGAGAAGTACTTTGAGGTGGTATGGTCATGTTCAGAGAGTGGATGAAGACAGAATGCCAAGAAAGATATATGGGAGTCAGGTGAGTGGAACCGCTAGTAGTGGAAGACCACCTATGGTATGGGAAAAGAAAGTGGAAAAATATATTGAAGAAAAACTTCCACGTAGTGGAAGGGGCATTGTGGCACGGGCAAAGGAGGCATGTCTTGACAAAGTAGCTTGGAGACGTTTCTGTCATGGCCATCCTCTAGTGGGGGTTTCCCAGGGGGGAAGCAAGGCGTCGGAGATGATGATGATGATGATGGGTAGTGAACTCTGTTCATAGTAACTAGGTACCGGTAGCTTGTTTCTACCTTTTGGTTCAACACATTTTCATTTTATGGACACATAAGTTGGATTCAAGGGTCTCTATGCACCACTGCTAACCAATCATGTTCATTTGTTCTTTTACTTAGGAGGTGAGACTTGCTGCCAAGTTAATTTGAAAATAGTATAGGAGCATTATTGAGTTGTTATTGTCGTTACCCAGGCTGTCTGACCGAACAGCCCCAAGGTCCCGAGCAAGACCAAGGCCATAACCGAGCGCCCCCACAAAACCCTCCCTGCTTTACCACTAAAAATGCTCAGGTGACCGAAGCCGCTCCCAGGCGAGGAGCTGAGGAGGGTGCGAAAACGCCCGGGACATCGAAGCCCCACCCAAGGCCCTATGCCACTTAACAATTATGAAGGGAAAGTTGAGGGACAAAGGAAAAAATGTGATGCTTTGGCTCCCAGTCTGCCAACCTCAAGGTTGGCAGTAGAGAGGTCAATCCACGGAAGAGACGCCACCACTTGAGATCTAGAAAATATGTAAGTAAAAGGAAGGCGTCTCTTCCGTGGATTGACCTCCCTACTGCCAACCTCAAGGTTGGCAGACTGGGAACCAAAGTGTCACGTTTTTCCTTTGCCCCTTAACTTTCCCTTCATAATTGTTGAGGGACACAGGGCCTTGGGTGGGGCTTAGATGTCCCGGGCATTTCCGCACCTTCCTCAGCTCCTCGCCTGGGTGCACTCGGTTGTGGCCTTGGCCTTGCTTGGAACCTTGGGGCTGTTCAGTCAGACAGCCTGGGGAACAACAACAACAACAACAGTAGTTTTGTTTTAATATTCTGTAAAGGTATTTTCAGGATTTAATCTTAAGTTCAGTCTGGTACCAGTAGGTGAGTGGTGCCTATCATTCACTCACTGCTATGCATTGCTACACTGTTAACCAGTGCAAGATAATAATAATAATAATAATAATAATAATAATAATAATCTGGTCTTTTGTTTCTCAAAAGCCCCAGTTCTTCTGGAGGAATGCACTAGCGCTTGGAGCCTGTTAAACCATGTTAAGGAAAATGTGGCATTGTTCATATGCAGTGTGAACTGCAGCCATGGAAGTGACAGCAGCTAAAGCCTGTGATAATCAGTCACTGTGCCGGCCCACACGCAAGATCATAACTTTTCTGGAAGAGAAAAGTCTTCAGCTGTCCCGGGTGTGCAATTCAGCAAGATACTTTGGTTCACTAGACTTAAGAGCCTTGAAAGTCATTAGACACAGTTTAAATTCTTTCCTAGCTTTAACCGGTAGCCAGTGCAACTCTATTATGTATAGAGTAGTAGGGATTCTCGGTGGAAGACCAAAAATAAGCCTCGCTGTTCTATTTAATATGGATTTAACTTGCTGCAGTAGATAATTTAGGAGACCAACCCATAAAGTATTACAATAATCAGTGCAAGACAGGATGATTGAATGAACCAATGTTTGGAGGCAGCGTCTGTTCAGAAATGGCCTCACAGAGTAAAAGTTTCTAATATGGAAATTACAACTATTGACGGCCTGGTTTAAATGATCCATATAATTAAATTTTGAGTTCAAGTATACTCCCAAGATTTCAGACTGGCCTCACCCTGGATGAAGTTGAGATTTGCCCATTATTTTGGGTCAGTGTGTTCTCAGCATCATTACCTCTTCTGTTTCCACGGATTATATTGATCTCAGTGCCGTCTTTCAACTGAAGTTTCCTCACTGCCATCCAGATCTTTATATCGGACAATAGAGATTCTATTTTTTTCTCTGTATCAATTACTGTACTTAATATTTGTCATCTTTACATTTAGTGTCACCATGGCTGTTTAATATGTTTATGGATGGTGTGGTGAGGGAGGTGAAAATGAGAACTATGGGAAGAGGATTGGGTTTAGTAGGAAAAATGGTAGAGATTGGGAGTTGAATCAGTTACTGTTCGCTGATGACACAGCGTTGGTGGCGGATTCTGAGGAGAAACTGCAGCTGGTAGTCAAAGAGTTTGGTGTGGTTTGTGGGATGAGGAAACTGAAGGTGAACGTCAATAAAAGTAAAGTAATAGTGTGTAATAGGGGTGATCGTAGGGTGAATCTAGATGTGAGGCTGGATGGGGAAATATTGGAACAAGTAGAGTGTTTCAAATATCAAGGAGGAACGATAAGCAGGAGTGGAGGTATGGAAAAGGAGGTAAAACAGAGAGTGTGTAAAGGAAGGAAGGTTTTCGGAGCAATGGGAAATAGTACTGTATATGGAAGGTGAGAAATCTTGGACTGGAAGTAAAAAGTGCAATGTATCAAGGAATTGTTGTGCCAACAGTGATGTATGGGGCTGAGACATGGACTTTGAAGGAAAAGGAGAGAAGATAGCTGGATGTGATGGAGATGAGCTGCTTGAGGAGTGTGTGTGGAGTTACTCGTAGAGACAGATTGAGGAATGAAGAGATACGTAGGAGAGTGGGGCAGCAGGAACATTTATCGGCCAGAGCTGGTATGGTTATGTTGAACGAATGGAAGCTGAAAGGCTTACAAAGAGAATATGTGAGTCAGATACAAGGGGAGATAGAAGGGCAGGAAGATCCCCATTGAGATGGAGAGACTGTGTAAGACAAGCTTTGGATGATAGAGAAATGACTATAGATCAGGCAAAGGAATTGGTAATAAACAGGAATGAATGGAGAATGCTTGTGAATAGATAAGTGAACATGTGGTCATTTGGGGGTAGGGGTCGGGCGCAAGTTGGACTTGATAATAGTCCATCAGGCGCCTGGCCCAGGGAGACAGTTTACTGTATATGAAGGGTGCGCCTGGAAGTGTGGTGGGCGGGCTTGTGGTTTCGCTCTGCTGCATGTCTATCTGCCGAGATCGGAACCTCTCCGGGTGGTCGGGCACCGGGGGGAGTGCTGGAGGGACCTTGGTGACCCTGGTCTCTGGGTCTTCTTCTGGATGACCTAGATGTGTGTGAATTTGTATTTTGTTTTTGTGTGTTCATTGTTTTCTGTTATGTTGTCCATATTCTGGCTTGAGTCGGGCACCCCTCCCCCCCAAAAAAAAATAAGGAAAGTGGGGATTCGGCCTGAGTACTGTATATACAATGTATATACAGTACTTAGGCCCAATCCCCACTTTCCAATATGGACAACATAACAGAAAACAATGAACACACAAAAACAAAATACAAATTCACAGTGAAGAGCATGTATGAGGGTGCAAAGGCGGCAGTACGTGTGGAGAGTGAGCAGAGCGAGTTCTTTGACCTGAATGTTGGTTTGAAACAGACCCCGGGTGTGTGATGTCCCCGTGGTTGTTTACTGTATATATGGATGGAGTCATGAAAGAAATACTATCAAGAGCAGTGGATGTTGGTGTATTGCTGAAAAGGGAGGGAATTGAGTGGAAGCTACCTATACTGCTGTTTGTGAATGATACAGTTCTGATGAGTGATAATGAATGGGAGTTGCAGGGTCTGGTAAATGAGTTTGGAACAGTGTGCGAAAAACGGAATTTGAAGGTAAATGCGGGGAAGAGCAAGATTGTGGTCTTCGAAAGGGGTGAAGTCACAGAGTGTGAGGTGAAGCTGAACGGTCAGGCTATGGAGATCGTCAACTCTTTTAAATATCTGGGCAGTGTGTTGAGTAAAGATGGGACTATGGATGAAGAAGTGCGGGAGAGGGTACAACAGGGGAAGAGGGTTGTAGGAACGCTGAAAGCAGTAACAAGAAATAGGGTGGTCAGTATGGAAGTGAAGAAGTCCTTGCATGACAGTGTGGTAATCCCGACACTGACTTACGGAAGCGAAGCATGGACGTTGGTTGAGAGACTCAGACCAAGAGTGAGAGCAGTGGAAATGAATTACTTAAGAAGTGCATGCGGAGGTACATGGAGGGATAGACAGACTAATGAGGAAGTAAGAAGGTGTGGTGTGGAGGTAGATGTGCTGGAAAGTGTGAAAAGGAACAACTTGAGATGGTTCGGCCATATGGAACGTATGGAAAGCGAGAGAATGACTAAGAGGGTGTATGAGAGCGAGGTGGAGGGACAGAGAGGGAGAGGTAGACTGATAGAGGTGGAAGAATGGAGTGAGGAAGTATATGAACGAAGGCGGTGCTGGTTGGGGGGAGGGGCGTCGACTGACTGGGGACAGAGGTGCATGGGGGCGGTTCGTTCGTGGCCACCCCTTCGCGGATCACGGCGTCAGGCAATAGATAGATAGATAGACCTTGCTCTTTTCTGTCTCTCTTCACTCCCTCTACTACCCAACCACTCTCTATACGCTTTCTTCTTGTCTTCAACAGCTATTTTTACCTCATCCGTCCACCATGCTGTACTCTGCTCACCTCCTCCACTTCCTCCATACCTTCCAGGTCAAACCTACCTAGTCATCCTTCTATTGCTCTCCTGAACTGTATGTATGTATATTATACATACATACATACATACATACATACATACATACATACATACATATATACATATATATGGAGGAGGTTCAAAGTATTCAGTACCTATGCCCACTAGGAAAAAGCGACCATGCAGTTCTAGACATAGACTTACTATTGAAGTATAATCTACCCAAGGGAAGGGAAAAACACAAGGAAAATCACTGGATGTATTCCAGAACCGATTTCGTAGGACTACGGGATTTTTTCAAGTCACAAAATTGGGATCAGGTGTTATCTGAAAGTGAGGTAGACAAAAAACTCAAGGCATTCATGGAGATCTATGATACTGGTATAAAAACTTTTGTCCCTAAGTACATTAATAAAAAGAAAAAAAGTAATCGCAAAGTATGGTTTAACCGCGAATGTAGGCAAGCACAATAAGCAAAAAACAAAGCCTGGAAAAAGATGAGAAACTGGGATTCGGAAGATAACAGGCAAAAGTATAAAGAGGAGAGAAACAAATACACAGAAATGAGGAGGAGGTCAGAGGCAAACCATGAGAAAGGGATAGTGGAGAACTATGAAAAGAATCCAAAAATGTTTTTCAAGTTTGTAAACGGCAAAAGGAAGATAAAAGCCACGATCGTTAAGATTAAAAGTGGAAACAGAATCATAGAAGAGGATACGGAGATTGCGGAAGAACTAAATAGAAATTTTGCATCAGTTTTTACAAAAGAAGGAGAATTCATTGCACCAGAAACCAATGAGATAGGTACAGAGGAAATGCCGGAAGTAACATTTAACAGACCAGAGCTCATAGACAAAATGAGTAAGGTGGATCCAAACAAAGCCGCTGGACCGGACGGAGTATCAGGCTGGATTATTAAAGAAAATGCTATGGAACTGAGTACAGTATACCGTTATATGACATAATGACCAAATCATTGGACACAGGGATAGTACCTACAGAATGGAAAAGAGCAAACATTATTCCTATATTTAAGGGAGGAAGCAGAGATAAACCACTGAACTATAGACCTGTATCACTATTGAGCATCCTCATGAAGATTCTGGAAGGATTAATAAGGGACAAATGGGTGAAATACCTGGAATCCAAAAGATTAATTACTGACCGACAATTTGGATTCAGAGGTGGCAGATCATGTATAAGCAACTTGTTGAGTTTTTACTCTAGAGTAATAGACACAGTGGACAAGAGGGAAGGATGGGTAGACTGTGCCTACCTAGACTTTAAAAAGGCATTTGACAAAGTTCCACACAAGAGATTGCTGTGGAAATTAAAACATGAGGGAAAAGTAGGAGACAAACTGCTGAAATGGATGGAGAGCTACCTTAGCGGAAGACAGATGAGAACAACAGTAAGGGGAAATCGTCAAACTGGACTCAAATTACGAGTGGGGTACCACAAGGATCTGTTCTAGCCCCAATCATGTTTCTAATATTTGTAAATGACTTGCCTGAGGGACTAACAAGCTACATGAGTATGTTTGCGGACGATGCTAAGCTGCTTAAAACGATCAGAACCCAGGAGGATTGCCTTGAGCTCCAAGCAGATTTGCAAAAGATCCATGAATGGAGCATCAAATGGAATATGGAGTTCAATGCAGGGAAATGTAAGACTCTAGAAATGGGTAAAAGCAAGTACAGACCTAGAAAAGATTATAAACTAGGAAACGAAGTGATTCCCAAAGCAGAAAAAGAAAAAGACTTGGGGATAGAATTTAGGGATAACATGTCTCCAGAAAGCCACGTAAATAAGATAGTGAGAGAATCACTGGCATTATTGGCAAATATTAGGATGTCTTTCAATTATCTTAATGAAAACACCATGAAACAAATAATAACGGCAATAATAAGACCCAGGATGGAATATGCATCTGTAGTGTGGTCCCCTCACTTGAAGAAACATATCCACAAAATTGAGAGGGTACAGAGAGCAGCTACGAGGATGATCCCAGGTTTGGAAAATTTGGAGTACCAAGAGAGGCTCGAGAGATTGAATCTACCTACACTGGAACAGAGAAGGAAACGAGGACAGCAAATTCAGATATATAAATGTGTTAGAGGTATTGACAAAATCGACCAAGAAAACTTCATAGAGAGGGATGGAGGTGAGAGGACAAGAGGTCACAGCTACAAACTAAAAGTGCTAAATAGTAAAATCTGATCTGAAAAGTAAAAGATTTCCTACCAACTCGATTAGTGGGTGGAACAAATTGCCAGCCGAAGTAGTGTCTGCACCATCAGTGCATAGTTTCAAAGCACGGTATGACAAACATATCTTAGGAGGCGGGAATTAACGAGCATGCTCACTCCCGCAAATACAACTAGTGTAAGTACAACTAGTGTAAGTACATACATACATACATACATACATACATACATACATACATACATACATACATAGTATATTATACTGTAGTTGGAAAGGTGTACAGTACAGCAGGTTAGTGATTGAGAGTGAGAGCGAGAACAGAAAAATGGATAGGTGATGAGCAGGAAGGGTTTAGGAAGGGAAGAGGATGTGTAGATCAGATTTTTACCCTGAATTGTGTTGTGGAGAAATATCTGGAGAAGCAACAAAAGCTGTATGTTGCCTTTATGGACTTGGAGAAGGCCTATGACAGAGTGGATAGAGAAGTTATGTGGAAAGTACTCAGAATATACGGAGTAGATGGCAAGTTGCTGAAACCAGTGAAGAGCATGTATGAGGGTACAAAGGCTGCAGTACGTGTGGAGAATGAGCAGAGCAATTTTTGTTTATCTGAATGTTGGGTTGAAACAGAGGTGTGTGATATCCCTGTGGTTGTTTACAGTTTCTTACAGTTTCTTACAGTAGATCCTCTGGAAAAAGGCAAACTAGGCCTGTGTATCCAGCTCAGTGCCAGAACTTGCACTACTGCGGTCGTTCACTGTGTTGGCGGCGGCGGCAGCAGACACAACATTTTTACTATTCTGTATTTTGCTTTATAATCAAACTTCAAATCTTGTCTTCCCCATGCTTTATCAAGATTACTTTCAAACTTCCTTATTGATTCGGAATCGACTACATACTGGGGCAACGCGTTCCACTCATTTACCACTCTATCACAAAATGAGTTTCATTGCCTTTTCAAGCCTATTTCTTTCTTTGAAAATTTTCTTAGAGTGTCCTCTCGTTCTTGTTCCCTCCCGCATCAAGAAGATACCTTCACACACATCCTCATCATACTTTCCTGACACTATCTTAAAAGTCTCATCATATTCCCTCTCTTTCTCCTATATGCCAGTGTCGGAAGTCCCAGTGTCCTCAACCTCTGCTCATAGCCCGCGTTCTTCAATGTTGGTACTAGCTTGCTAGCTCTCCTCTGCACTTTCTCCACTGCTTCTATATCCTTTACCATATATGGAGCCCACACCTGGTTCGCATATTCCAGGTGCGGCCTAACCAGCGCTGTATAGAGATTCCTGAAGATTTCTTTGTCAAGTGACACAAATGTCCTCCTTATCAGCCCTACAATTCTATTGGCTTTGTTTATCTTTTCCGCTAAATGTTCTGAGAAATTTAACTTATTGTTATATCCGCTACTTCTATATCCTTTTCTGCATTCACTTCCTCCATCGCTTCATACATGCTGTATCCTACCTTGTCTATCTTGCTAGTCCCAATCCGCATGTACTTGCATTTTTTTGGATGAAAAGGCATTAACCAATGTTCAGACCATCCCTTCATGCCCTCCACATCTCCTTGAAGCAAACTCACATCTTCCTTACTCCTCACTCTTCTATACAGCTTAGTGTCATCCGCATACAGGTATATCTCACTTCCATTGGTTATAACTTCGGGTAAGTTTTTGATAAATATAACGAACAGTAGTGGTCCCAACACAGATCCCTGAGGTTGTAATTTCCCTCCACCCCGAGCCTATTCCATTTAATGTACAGTATATATGGATGGAGTCATGAAAGAAATACAAGGAAGAGCAGTGGATGTTGGTGTATCGCTGATAAGGGAGGGAAACGAGTGGAAGCTACCTGTACTGCTGTTTGCTGATGATACAATTCTAATGAGTGATAATGAATGGGAGTCTGGTAAATATGTTTGGAACGGTGTGCGAAAAACGGAATGTGAAGGTAAATGCGGGGAAGAGCAAGGTTATGGTCTTCGAAAAAAGGTGAAGCCACAGAGTGGAGGTGAAGTTGAACGGTCAGGCTATGGAGATTGTCAGCTCATTTAAGTATCTGGCCAGTGTGCTTAGTAAAGATGGGAGTATTGATGAAAAAGTGTGGGAGAGGGTGCAACAGGGGAAGAGGGTTGTAGGAATGCTGAAAACAGTAACAAGAAATAGGGTGGTCAGCATGCAAGTGAAGAAGTCCTTGCATGACAGTGTGGTAATCCCGACATTGACTTACGGAAGCGAAGCATGGACGTTGGTGGAGAAACTCAGACCAAGAGTGAGAGGGGTGGAAATGAGTTACTTGAGAAGTGCGTGCGGAGTTACATGGAGGGATAGACAGACGAATGAGGAAATAAGAGGGAGGTGTGGTGTAGAGTTAAATGTGCTGGAAAGTTTGAAAATGAACACCTTTAGATGGTTCGGCCATATGGAAAGTATGAGAAGCGAGAGAATGACTAAGAGGGTGTACGAGAGCGAGGTGGAAGGACAGAGAGGGAGAGGTGGAAGGATGGAGTGAAGAAGTATATGAATGAAGGCAGTGCTGGTTGGGAGGAGGGGTGTTGACTGACTGGGGACAGAGGTGCATGGGGTTGTTTCGCTCGTTGCCACCCCTTCGGGGATCACGGCGTCAGGCAATAGATAGATACATAGACATCCAGTTGAGTGTTATCAGCGTACGAGTGATAGGCAACATCATGGGCGTCGAGCAAGGATGATAAGCTGCTAGTGTAGGCTTTGAAGAGAATTAGTCCTAGAACTGATCTCTGAGGTACTCCAAACAATAGTGGAATTGGGTCTGAGATGGTGCGGCTCACCATCACACGATGAGATCTATCCGATAGATATGACTTAAGGACAGAAAGTGCATTGTCACGAACACGGTTAAGGGTACAGATCTTTGATCAGCAGTTTGTGGTATACTGCATCAAAGGCTGTAGGTAACATAACCAAGAGAGAAGACATCCCACTACAACTATTTTCCAGCAAGTCATTATGAATCTTAGTTAAAGAAGTTTCGATTGAGTGATATTTTCTAATGCAGATTGAACGAGGGGAACAGTATAATTTTGTTCAATTAGTGGTAACAGTTGATCGACATAGTCCTCTCTATCTTTGAAAGGAATGAGAGACTTGAGACAGGACGATAGTTTGACATATTCTCAACATAAAAGCCGGGTAAGGAGGGCCACTGTTAACCATGCAGCAATCAAGTTACCCACAGATGGTAAGATGGTGCTGAACTAGGGGGCTCCACTAGCTACTGTGTTGCAGTTTGAGATTCCCTTCTCTGCTGCTGCTACCTTTGGGTGATTAAGTCTTACAGTTTCTTACAGTTTCTTACAGTAGATCCTCTGGAAAAAGGCAAACTATGCCTGTGTATCCAGCTCAGTACCAATACTTGCACTACTGCGGTCGTTCACGGTGTTGGTGGCGGCGGTAGCAGACGCAAAATTTTTACTATTCTGTATTTTTGTTTTATAATCAAACTTCAAATCTTGTCTTCCCCATGCTTTATCAAGATTACTTTCAAACTCCCTTATTGATTCGGAATCGACTACATACTGGGGCAGTGCGTTCCACTCATTTACCACTCTATCACAAAATGAGTTCTTTGCCTTCTCAAGCCTATTTCTTTCTTTGTAAATTTTCTTAGAGTGTCCTCTCATTCTTGTTCCCTCCCGCATCAAGAAGATACCTTCACACACATCCTCATCGTACTTTCCTGACACTATCTTAAAAGTTTCTATCATATCCCCTCTCTTTCTCCTATATGCCAGTGTCGGAAGCCCCAGTGTCCTCAACCTCTGCTCATAGCCCGCGTTCTTCAACGTTGGTACCAGCTTGCTAGCTCTCCTCTGCACTTTCTCCACTGCTTCTATATCCTTTACCATATATGGAGCCCACACCTGGTTCGCATATTCTAGGTTCGGCCTAACCAGCGCTGTATAGAGATTCCTGAAGATTTCTTCGTCAAGTGACACAAATGTCCTCCTTATCAGCCCTACAATTCTATTGGCTTTGTTTATCTTTTCCGCTAAATGTTCTGAGAAATTTAACTTATTGTTATATCCGCTACTTCTATATCCTTTTCTGCATTCGCTTCCTCCATCGCTTCATACATACAGTATCCTACCTTGTCTATCTTGCTGGTCCCAATCCACATGTACTTGCATTTTTTTGGATGAAAAGGCATTAACCAATGTTCAGATCATCCCTTCATGCCCTCCACATCCCCTTGAAGCAAACCCATATCTTCCTTACTCCTCACTCTTCTATACAGCTTAGTGTCATCCGCATACAGGTATACCTCACTTCCATTAGTTATAACTTCAGGCAAGTCGTTGATAAATATAACGAACAACAGTGGTCCCAACACAGATCCCTGAGGTACCCCACTTGTAATTTCCCTCCACCCCGAGCCTATTCCATTCACCAGTACCCTCTGTCTCCGATCTTTCAGGAAGGCTTCTATCCATTTCACACATTTCTCCCCTATATTATAGCTTCTAACTTTCTCTATTAACCTTTTATGTGGGACCTTATCGAAGGCCTTCATAAAATCGCAATATACCACGTCTATTACATCACCATCTTCTAGAATTTGCATCCAATCATCTACCACCTTAATTAGCTGTAGTACCGTCGACCTCCCCGGCAAGAATCCGAACTGTCTCCCACTGAAAAGTTGGTTTGACTTCATATGATCCATTATTCCTTCTCTAATTACCGTTTCCATTAGTTTACACACAACACTTGTCAAACTGACTGGTCTATAATTCCCTGGGTCATTTCTCTTTCCCTTCTTAAATATAGCTGTTATGTTCGCCTCTCTCCAGTCCATCGGGATTTGTCCTGTATTAAACGATACCTCAAATAACATTTTCAATGGCTCTACTAACATCTCCCCTCCTTCCTTTATGATTCTTGGGTGTATCCCATCCGTACCCGGTGACTTACTTCTGTTAATTTTTTCTATAGCCCTTCTTATTCTAGCATGGGAAAACTCTATTAGTTCCAGTGCCGGTGCCTGTTTGATGGGAATAGTAGGCACTGCATCCTCCGACTCCACTGTTAGTACCCCCCCAAAGTATTTCCCCAGCACCTCTGCTTTCTCCTTATCAGTCTCCGCTCTACTCCCATCATTCAACCCCCCCCACCAGCTCTGGGATCCCTACTCTTCTTGTTAACTTTTCCTGAATGTACTTCCAGAATATTTTTGGATTATCCTTCACATTTCTAGCTATCTCTCTCTCCCTCACCCTCCTCCTTGTTTCCCACCTTATTTTATTGTTTATTTGTCTGCGTTCCAGATCCACTTCCTTAGCCTCTATACTAGACCCCCTGTTCTTTTTTAACAATTTTAATCTTTCCCACAATAATTTCTTTCTTCTAATCAATATCCAAAGCTTTCTTTTCATTGGCAATTCTGGGTTAGTTCTTTTCCTCAATTTTGTTTTATCCTTATATTCCCTTACTGGTACACTTTTGGATACAGCATTCTCCAGTTTGACTCTAATTTTCCTCCACATTCCTTCAGCGTCTTCACCGTTCAAGTATTCCCCCCAGTCAATGTCCAAACACCGTCTCAGCAGCTCATAATCTGCTCTATCATACATGTATATTTTTCTATTGCTTCTATTATCCCTCTCTGATTTAATGTTACAACTAAAGCTTATACAGGCATGGTCACTACGACCTATAGGGCTATCCACATTAACATGTTCCACTATATCCTCTTCATTGCTAAAAATCAAATCAAGTACACTCCCCTGCGTCCCATCTCTATAATTTTTTTTTTTTTTTTTTTTTTTTAAGAGACAATGAACGGAGGAAGGAAAAACACAGATAAAACAAAAAGGTCCATGTGCCTAAAGGCATCCTCCATTCATAAAATGTTTGTAACAACTGGATTTAAACATTTGTAGATTGTAAGTTTGTGGAAAGCAATTCGAGGGAAGTGAATTCCAATGAGTAGTAGTTCTAGGGATAAATGAATTTTGATAAGCAGAAGTTCTGCATTGTGGAGGAGAAAGTGTAAATTCATGGGCGCTCTCAGCTGCCCTAGTTCTACGGGGAAAGATGTGGAGAGGCGGCACAATTGAAGCAAGTTCCTCGGAACAATTGCTGTGAAATATCTGTAGAATAATGCAAGGGATGCAACGTTTCTTCGTATGGATAATGTAGGAAGGTCCTGTGTGATTGCAGGGTTATTGATTAATCTAATAGCTTTATTTTGAATTTTGTCCAACTGCCTCAATGCAACCACTCCACTTCCACTCCACAGAGGTGAACAGTAATCCATCTGAGAACGCACATGACTTTTATATATTACGGCCAACTGCTCGTCAGTGAAGAATTCTCGAACTCTGTACAGGAGTCCCAGTTTTTTAGAGGCATTCTTAGCAATGCTTCTAACATAATGTGTCCAGCTCAAGTTAGTAGTTAATGTTACACCGAGAATGTCAATGCTAGGGGAAGTGGGAATATTTACATCATAAAAAAGTATATGGGAGTCAGTGAGATTCTGTCGGTTAGAAAATTTAATGTACTTGGTTTTCTGTGCATTAAAGGAAACTAGTTTTTTTGTCCCCATTCTTCATCTTGTCATCTCTACAATATGTTGCATTAAAAAACAATCTCTCACTTTCTCTATAAACTTATTTTCCAGGCTACCCTGTCCCGATGGAGTAGTACAATTTGCCCAGTTGATCCTTGGCAAATTGAAATCTCCAATCAAAATTTTATATTTGTTCTCTCTATTATCTATCTCCTCCATTGCTTTCAGTAGGTTATCATCCTCTCCCTTGCTATTATTTGGGCTTCTATATATAGAGGCAATTAGAATTGATCCTCTTACACATTTTACTTCAATACACAAATACTCACAATACTGCTGTCTCATATCCACCTCATTAACCTTGAGCTCTTTTCTTACATAAATAAACAGTCCTCTTCCAACCTCTGCTCTAATAGCATTTCTCTCATATAACTCAAAACCCTCCAAACTATATTCCACCAGTTCCCTTTCAATTCTAGCATTTTTGGTCTTACTTCCTGTAGGGCTATGACATCAGGTTTTTCCTCTTCATCCTGCAACCTACATATCAGTTCTCTTTTCTTGTCCTGGGTAAACACATCCACATTACTAAACATAATCCTTAATCCATCTACCATTCCTTCAGCAATTACACCATCCCTCTCCTTCAGTCCGTACCCTACTCCCCGTTAGCACTACTGGGTCTGCCTCTTTGTCTCCTGTCTCTCCCTGTGACACCTCCACCCCGTTCTCCTCCTCCGTCACAACTCCCATTACATTCTCTCCCCTCCCTGATCTCCCCCTCCCTTCTACTCTTATAAACCACTTCCTCACTTTTCCGTCCCTCACTCTCCAGTAAAAATTTCTCTTATCCTCCTCATCCAACTTTCCATTATTTTCATCAGCCTTTTCTTGTAATTCCTTAATTTTTTTCCTTTGTTCTATACTCAAATCCTTCTTTAGTCTTATGTGTTTCAGTTTATCATTTGTATTTAGCCTCCAACTAAAATTTGTCACAGTCTCCGCCACTACCCTAGTTTTTAACTGTACCCTTATAGGTCTCATCTCTCCCCTTTTATATCTACCTATCCTACTGACCTCCTCCACCTGCCCTTCCCATCCATATTCGTCCTCATCCACACCTTTCAAGACCTCCTTCACTGTCTCCATATCCCTCACTTTTCTCACTCCATTATCATTCATATGAGTCTCTATATCTCCATACAAGATTACACCCCTATCCCTGTCCATGGCCTCCCTCACGACACTCTCCTTGTTCTTCATGACCCCTACAACTGCACTCTCAAAACTTTTTTTGGTTATATTCATTTCTTCCTTTTGCTCTTTCATAATATCCTCCAAATCCTTGACTTTTTGTTTACCTACCACCGTCCATGCAGTCGACTCCTTTACTTCCGTGAAACGTCCTTCGTATTCCTTCAGCTGCTCCTTCAATGACATATTCTCTGCTCCCAGTTCATCTACCCTTTTCAATACCATCTCTAGGCTCTCATTAACTGCCAAAATAGGCCTGCATTCACTTCCTTCGCTAGGCCTATTCCCTTCCCCACCTGTCACACTATCACTCATCCACTTTTCCAAATCCTTCACAACAATCCTAACCTCTTCTAACTTCTTATCTGTGCTCTTAAATCCCCGAAAACGTTGTAACCTTCCTTCCGCCTCCGTCACACCCGAAATTCCCTCCGCCATGTTTGTTTACAAACATACACGTGCATTCATGTGTAGTAAGCTTTTAACCTCTGTGGAGCGGGCAAATTGGCCTGAAATTACCTTCATTCCCTGCTCATATTCATGCATAAGCAAGAGCCAGAGCGTAATACAATTATATATCCGTGAAAGTACAGTAAAGAGCTTTCCAATGACATCTGAATCATCTCTGTACGACGTCTGGTTGTCTTGCAACTACTGTATCTTGCATAGGTTGGCCAAAATCTCTAAAGTTTGCGGTTTTGAGCTGTTTTCGCTATTTGTAATGCTGCAGTGGTGCGAGAGAACTCTCTCTCTCACACTTCAGTACAGTATGTGCCCCGACTCCGTTGGCTCTGGAAGAGGCCCTCCTGCGCTGCCTGCAACAGCTTGCCTTGCTCTCAGGCCACATAATAGCTGGAAATTGATGCCTGTCACGTGACGGGTGCCGTCGGAATTTATTTTTAATTACCGTCAACTGGGGCGAATTCGGACGTGGGGCGAATTCGGACTAACGTCAATTAAAAGTTAATTAGATTAATAAATAGATAACGAATAAACATATTAGAAATCTGTTTTCACTCGATTGTTCGAAATGCTTTTATCTAACTTTCTTGCTTAAATAGTGTTAATGTATGATATGATATGTACCGATTACAAATTAAAAACCAAAGTAAAAAACAAAATAAAAAATCGTAACATCGGCAAACTTTCTTTGGCAAACATGTTGATGAGTAGATGCAGGAAAGTCTACGGTGCCAAGATGTACTTTCGTAATTACAGTAGTGTGAAAGTACATATTAATTAATTGGCATTATCTTGTATATTATTCCCGTAATTGGGTATTAAATGATTATTTTTTTAATTTCTGTAAAAATGGGGCGAATTCGGACAGGATGAAAATTAATTAAATAAATAATATTATTTAATCTAACTTTAGCTATAACCTGTCAGATTCGGATATTGAGTGTATTTGGGTTTATAGTTGTCATTACACGTGGTATATCTGAGTTGTCACAATAATCCTTACTTTTACATTATTAGGGTCATACTGCTATGCAGAGTATGGTCAATAAATCCAGATATGTCCGAAATTGCCCCAAAAGTGTCGTATCTTACGATATGGTATTTATGGTCTTTACATTTTCAGGGAGTGTGATGAGACCCTTTTAACCCACTGAGCCCCAGCGACGCAGCGTTTGCGTCCACAATGTATGTAACGCTAAACCCCAGCGACGCAAACCATGCGTCCACCACTAAAAAATATATTATTCGGCTCGTATGGTAGGAAATGGCTTGAGAATTGGAGGGGAGGTACCGTAGAGTGTTGGCGAACAGAGACGGTACACGTGAACCGGCCAGCCAGGCCGCGCGGGTGGTGGTGGTGGGATTAGTGGCGCCACTTTACCCACTTATTTCACCGCGAATTTGGACCTTATTTACTCCTGTCGTATGGGAGCTAGAGGCTTGAGATTTGTGTGAGACACTCCTTAGGATGTACGCATTACAATGCCATACTCAGTTGTCACCCTAGTGCTGCCGGGCGGGTGGTCATGCGGGGGAGGTGATGAAAAACACTGTACCCACTTATATCCAAACGACTTTCGACCTCATTTACTCTTTTCCTATGGTAGCTATAGGCTTGAAATTTGTGTGAGACACACCTTAGGATGTACGCCTTACTTGACCATGCTCAGCTATCCCCCAAGTCCTGCCGGGCGGGTGGTCATGCGGGGGAGGTGATGAAAGACACTGTACCCACTTATCTCCCAACGACTTTCGACCTCATTTACTCTTGTCCTATGGTAGCTATTGGCTTGATATTTGTATGGGATATTCCTTAGGATGTAGGCAATGTATGGCAACCCACAAATCTCGGTTTGTTGGGACAAGGGACGTGCGTGACAAAGGAAAGTCAGTTTACCCATTCATCTCGCGAGTGCAACACCATGTCGGATTTACCACGCCGTTACCCAGGCAGGGGAATATCCCTGGCCGATGCCTTGGCCATACTTGAGGAGAGTGATGTGCCTGATAGTGACACTGGATCATCAAATGACGATTCAGAGGACGAATATAGTCCCACTGTGGCCGAGTATGATGAAATGCATGAGGAGGAACCTTATCTCCCCATCGCTGAACGGTACACCAGGTTACAACAAAGGGAGGAGAGTAGCTATCGTTCCCCTGCTCCCCCCCCCCGTGACATAGTGGACTCCCCATCAAGTGGGGAAGAGGAAGATGAGGAAGAGGAAGATGACCCACACCCCATGGCCTTCCTCAACATTCCACCTTCTCATCATAGGGCAGAGAAGAGAAGAGGTGAGGATTTGGAGGGGGAGGAGGGTGAGGTGCGCCAAGATCCGACACCACACGTGTCTCGCCGTGGTGCTCCCCCACCGCGTTTGCATTCCCCAGCACCCCACATTCCCTCGCTACTCAAAGCGCCAACCCTTCACACTTTCTATAGGTTGCGCAGGGGTGCAGCCATATTAGCAGCACAGCCATTGACTTCTTCAGAAGCAACAGATGAGGATATGCCTGCCCTAGAATCATCTCCACCACGCCACCCACGCCCTGCCGCACGCCGCCTGTTTCCCTCATCACCCCGGATTGACTCGCCCCCACCTTCACCTCCCGGTCCACTACCATTCGCACCTGTACCTTCTCCTCAGCCTGTGACCTCCCACAGACACGACACTCAGACACCATCACCGCCTGCGTCGCCACAACGCCCTGATTGTGCGCAACACCCTATAAACATACAAAGGAGTACAAAGGAAATCAAGCAACAACAGATCTAGTGACCCTTCTAGGCTGCTTGTCCTCCAAAACACTGAGGATCAAGTGTCCAAACAGTGGTTTCGAGTGGGCAAGGGAACATTGGAAAGGGAACTACTGCCCTGCCACTAACGTGGCAGGACTAGGAAGTTAGTAGGGGACATATGGGTTAGTAACTGAGGGGAGGATAAAATAAAGTTATTCATTTACAAACGCAGTCAGTCGCGGGTTTGATGCAAGATATTTGTCTAGGCGGAATTTAAATGAATCAACGGTGCTGCAGTCTATAACGTCTCGGGGAAGCCCATTCCACAAGTTGACAACTCGATTGAAGAAGAAATTCTTAGATTCGTGTGAGTTAAAAGATTTACCAATAATTTTGCAACCGTTTCCCCGCGTGTAATTAGATTGGTCGATAGTGAAGTACTTACTACAGTTCATATTGTCGATGCCTTTGATGATTTTGAACACTTGAATTAAGTCACCTCTTAATCTGCGCTGGGTTAAAGGAAATAGATTTAATTCTCTAAGACGCTCTTCGTATGGTTTGTTCTTTAGGCTAGGTATCATTTTGGTAACTCTAGTTGAACTCGTTCTAGCTTGTTTATGTCTTTTTGGTAATAAGGGCACCAGCATTGAACGCAGTATTCCAGAAGAGGGCGGACTAAGCAATTGTAAAGGGTTAGGATTACGTCTTTGGATTTATGCTCAAATGATCTGCCTATAAAGCCAATTATTTTGTTTGCCTTCTTAACAACTTCTGAACATTGTTGACTCGGTTTTAGGTTACTCGATATTGTTACTCCCAGATCGGTTTCTCTGTTTACATTCTTAAGCTGAGTGCCATTCATCGAATAGTTTGCTTTCTCATTTAGGTATCCGATATGTAGTACTTTACATTTATCCGCATTGAAACTCATTTGCCAAATTTGGGCCCAATGTGACAATTTATCTAGATTGTGTTGCATATCGTCAACTTGATCTTTTGAGAGTACGCTATTTGCAATTTTTGTATCGTCAGCAAATTTTGAGATTGTACAGGTGAGACCCTCATCTATGTCGTTGATGTAAATTAGAAAGAGAATTGGTCCTAGTACCGATCCCTGGGGTACCCCGCTACTTACATTGGTCCATTTAGATGCCTTACCGTTTATGACTACTCTTTGCTTTCTGTCGCTGAGCCAATTTTCTATCCATTTCAACACACCGTCTTGTATTCCATGCGCTTTTAGTTTTATCAGTAAACGTTTGTGGGGAACTTTGTCAAAGGCCTTTTGAAAATCAAGGTATATAATATCTACAGCTTTACTCTCATCGTAGAGGTTGAGGATATCGTGGAAGAAGTCTAAGAGGTTTGTTAAACAGGAAAGTTTTTACGAAAGCCGTGTTGAGTATCTTTAAGTATGTTATTTTCCTGTAAGTGATTTACGAGTCTGTCTCTTATGACCGTTTCTAGCATTTTACATACAACTGAGGTTAAGCTAATTGGACGATAGTTACTGGGTAGGGATTTGCTGCCTTTTTGAATATCGGTGTTACGTTGGCTATCTTCCACTGATCAGGCATAGTTCCAGACTGCAAGGATTTATTGAATAGTAATGTCAGTGGTTTGGAGAGCTCATCCTTAGCTTCCTTTAGAACTCTAGGCGAGATTGTATCAGGTCCAGGCGTTTTATTTACCTTGAGTTTATCTAAACAATTCAATACTTCTCTCTCTGTAACGGTGATATTGCTTAGAACATCTGAATTATGAATCTGAATCGGCGATGGTGTAGGGATATCACTGAGGTCTTCTGTTGTAAAAACTGATGCAAAGAAGGTATTGAGGGCATTACTCATTTGGTGAGACCCTACTGTACTTCGTCTTTGGTGTATTCTCCATTTTCATCGACTAACGGTCCAACAGTTGAAGTAACTACTTTTTTCTTTCTGATATAACTATAGAATTCTTTCGGGTTTGTTTTACTTGATTCGCAATATGTAACTCTAGGGTCTTTTTACTTTGCTTAATTAACTTTTTGGCTTTGCGTCGTAGCTCTACAAATTTCACCCGTTCTTCGTCATTTTGTGAGGATTTTAATCTATCATTAGCAAATTTTTTAGCAAGCAGGCAGTTTGAAATATCTTTATTCCACCATTTGGGCTTATTATTATGGCCTGGACGCCGTATTTTCGATGGTATACAGTCTTGCACTGCTTTTAGGTAAGTGGTTTCGAATAACTTCCAAGATGTATTTATGTCGTTATTGTTAATTAAAAAGTCAGTTTCTTTAAACATAGCTCTAAGTTTATGAAAGTTTGCTTTCTTGAAATTAGGGACTTTTTCGATGCTACTATTTGGTTCGTTACTAGTAAGTTTAAAGTGAAAGTTATCGTACGATGGTCGCTGTTACTGAATTCATCACCAACATTCAAATTCTCTATTAATTCTTCTTTTGTTGCAATTACAATGTCAAGAACGTTATTACCACGGGTCGGTGTTCGAATAAATTGATAAAGCGAACTCTCTTGCAAGTTCGTATACAAGTCATGTCCGGAGTGTGAAGTAAGAGTATCGCCCCCCTTGGTCACAGGTAAATTAAAGTCGCCAAAAAATACGGTATCTTGTGAGTTACTTACATCTGCAATTTGTTCATAAATTTCTCGGTCAGTTTGCACTGATTGAGCTGGAGGTCTGTATATTAATGCAAGTATTAGTTTTGTACCTTTATTATTCTTTATTAGCACAAAAGATGTGTCGATGTTCACAATTTGAGGTTTTGACAAGAGGGTCGGGTTAAGACTTTCTTTGATATAAAATAAAACGCCACCTCCATTTTTATTTTTTCGGCTTTTCTCAAACATTACATAACCGGGAAGTGAATACTCTGCTAAAAAGTCTCTATCTACTGTATTGAGCCAAGATTCTGTTATACCAATCACATCATAATTTTCAGTAAACACTAGTTCCTCTAAATCTGAAAATTTATTGCGTATGCTACGAGCGTTTGCATAGAAAACCTTTAAAGTTGCGGTTTTAGAACTCACAGAACGTTCTTTAATCAAATTTTTGGTTCTGATCGGATCTACATTTACATTCATGGCTGACATCGGTCCTCGGTCGTTATCCCTGGCGGTTTTGAATTTGGGTCGTGTTGGTGGAGCTTTATCCAAATTCGCGGTTCTTGACAGATTAGCATTTAATTCCTTCGCAGGTTGCCGCCCTCGCTGTCTTCGGTCCTCCTTCCTGGTTGTCCTGTGCTGAGTCGATTTCTTCTCCGAAAATCCTTCACCGCATCGTTGAGAAGACGCCCAAAACGTGCTGCTCCCACCTGGTTCAGATGAACTCCATCGTCCGAAAACAAATAGTCATCGTAGTAGAAATTGTCCCAGGTGTCGACGAATCCCACGTTTTCCTTCCTGCAGAGGTTTGCTAGACAACGATTTGTGCTGGTGGCTATGTTGTAAAATCGGCTCTCTACACCAAGCCGGGGGACGATTCCTGAGACGATGATCCTTGATGACTTCTCCTTAAACGACTTGATCAGCTGCTGGTACTTTAAAAGCAAATCTTCCGACCGGGTTCGCTGTACATCGTTGGATCCAACGTGGATGACGTACATTGTATTAGCAGGGGCCAGCTTAGATATTTCGTCAACTGCAGCAACTACGTCGTCCACACCACCACCAGGGATACAAAAACGCTTCCTGGTCTTAGGTGCTCTGGCGCAAAACTCTGTGAGCTGACCACGTATCATCGAGTCTCCCACGAGCCGGACTTCTTCTATTTCCGCTTCGTCATCTGAGTCTGCGAGTATCTGGAAGCGGTTTTGACACTCGGTAATCGGTATGGGTTTCCTGGTCTTGGGGCAAACGTTGTTCCTAACAACACGGAAGTTGTCTTGAGGGGGAAGAGAGTTACTATTTGTTTCTTGAGTATCGGAACCATCAGATGAAATGGCTACTGCAGGCGTTGAATTGTTGGCAGTTGACGTTGGGGCGTTGGTGGCTGCTGGAGTTGCGGTGACAATTGAAGTTTGTGGTACTCCAACGTTGAGTGTTACAAACTCTTGGAGTGATTCCAGCTTCATGGTGAGGACGTTGATCTTGTTGTATACGTGGGCGTGCCCGTGGTCCTGTGCGTGTGCGTGGCCGAAGGGTGTCTAAGGTGACCCTAATACGCCCCACCCCTGGCGGTGCGAGAGCACGGGCTGGGCCGGCTTGACCAAGTGCCGAGGGCAGGGGCAAGAGGGCCAAGAGGGGCAAGAGGCACGGCAAGAGGCACGGCAAGAGGCAGGGCAAGGCCCTCCCGCCCTGATGGTGACTCCCCTCCTGACGACTCTGACGACGAAGGTGCCGCTCAACCCGACGTGTGGGATTGGGTCGATGGAGACAACTTTGTGCCCACCGACTACAACTTTGTGGATGCTGGGATTGCCGGCCCTACGCTCCCAAACCAGGGGCGGCAGACCACGAGACTGGAGATCTTCAGGCAGTTCTTCACTACAAATCTCGTGGCTCTAATTGTTGACCAGACCAACTGGTACAATTATTATTTCATGGCTGGGAAGGAGCAGTCAAAATACTCTGCAAGGCTGTCATGGTCCTCCCTAGATGTCCCAGAGTTTTACACATTCTTGGCCATCGTAATGCTGATGGGGGTCACAAGGAAATCCTCCATAAAAAAGTACTGGTCCTGGGATCCCCTTGTCCGAACCCCTATTTTGGCCAAATAATTAGCAGAAATAGGTTCACGGCCATAATGGGGAACCTCCATTTCATCGACAGCCTGGCAGCCCACACCAGAAATCAAAGTCAACCCAGAGCAATGAAGGACCCCATGGAGAGAATAAGACTCATTTTTGAGTACCTGAAGCTGAAGCTTGCTGCCGCCTTCAAACCCCATCAGAAGCTCATTATTGATGAGAGGTGCTGCTGTGGAGGGGGAATATTGGCATCCGGCAGAAACGACATCGATATGGCCTGAAGACCTTCGTGATGTGTGACTGTCGAACTGGTTACATCCAGGACGTATATGGGCAAGAAAACAGAATTGGTGGAAACGAGGACATACGGAATTTCTGGGGCCGTCGTCATCACCATGCTGCAGGGCTACCTGGACAGGGGCCACATACTGTACCTGGACAACTGGTGCACCAGCCCCTCCCTTGCCAAGTTCCTGCACAGCCGCACTACAGGAGTCTGTGGCACCGTCAGGAGGAATCGGATCTTCATGCCCGAACTACCACCCAGGCGGGAAAAGGGCTCCTTCATCCACAAGCAGGCTAACAATGTCCTCATGTTGTCCTGGATGGATAACCGGGATGTGAACGTCCTCACAACAGTCCACCTTCCCATCTTCCAAGACAGCAGACGTCGTGACAGAGCAACTGGCGAAGTTATCAAGAAACCTTTGGCCATCTGTGATTATAACATCAACATGCGGCTGGTGGATAAATCAGATGCTGTCATCTCGTCATGTGAGTGCGCAAGGAAGACGATGAGGTGGTATAAGAAGTTATTCTACCACCTCCTCGATCTCACCCTCTATAACAGCCATATCCTCTACTCAACAATCACCGGCAAGCAGGAAACGATGGAGAACTTCTGCATCGAGTTGTCCAGGGAGGTGTTGAGGGAATACATGACTGCCCCCCACTTCCAGCGCCCATCTGCGCCCCCACTGGGCGCCCATCGACGCCCAGCAGCAGAAGGGATTGCCAGGCTGACACAACGCCACTTCCCTGAATATGTGCCGCCCACAGAACACAATGACAAACCCCGAAGACGGTGTCATGTGTGCCGCAACACGACACAGAGGGAGCCAACGAGAACAGATACCAGGTGGATGTGCACAGAATGTGATGTTGCACTGTGTCTCCCGGACTGCTTCAGGGAGTATCACACCCTTGACCATTTCTAAAACTGTACTCAAAGACTGCAATAAAAGATGCTATAAAATGTGAAGTGTGTGTATATACCTAGTGTAAATAATGAATATATACAAAGTGCCGAACACAATATGTAAGTGAGATTGACACTCAAATATACGTAAAACAGTGACGGACACCAATAAGTGTAAATATATACTATTTCTAAGTCAAACGTGCGTAAAACAATGTGTGAAACTCATATTGTATAACTATAAAACATGATAAAGTAATAAACTGAATAAAGAGGGGAAGAGACATGAAAACTGAATAAAGCAGGGGAGTAAGAGAGATTGACGCAAGAAAAGGGAAAGTGTTGGTGGCGCGTGTCAGTCAGCTGAGTGTATTTACCTATTTGCCTATTTGTAGTTTACAGGATTGAGCAGCGCTCGTGTTGTCCTGTCTTAGTTACTTTATAATCAATCCATTTTACTTAGACAAGTATCGTAATGGATATTCCCAGTTCCCAGTATTTTGGACTAACATATCATAACTTATGTTGCCCTATTTCCATATTTACTTTTATCCAACCTAGATTTGAACATGTTAATGTTCCTCACTCTCACCACCTCCCCCTCCAAGTTGTTCCAAGTCTCTATACTCCTATATGGGAAGCTGAATTTCTTTGTGTCCTTACGACATCTGCCCTTCCTCAGCTTAAACTCGTGCCCTCTTGTCCTTCCATTATCCCTCACGAATAGATCTTCCCTATCTACTCGTTCCAAACTTTTTACTCCCTTGAACATCGTTATTAAGTCGCCTCGTTCCCTTCTCTCTTTCAAGGTAGGCAGTTGTAGTGTCTTAAGTCTTTCCTCATATGTCAACTCCTTCAATCTTGGGATCATCTTCGTTGCTATCCTTTGGACTTTCTCTAATTTGTTTATATGTTTTTTCAAATGTGGTGACCATATCACTGCTGCATATTCTAATCTTGGTCTTATCATAGTCATTATCAGTTTTCTTAACATTTCTTCATCCAAATAGTTAAATGCCACTCATATTGGTTATTATTCCATCTATCTATCTATTGCCTGACGCCGTGATCCCCAAAGGGGTGGCCACGAACGAACCGCCCCCATGCACCTCTGTCCCCAGTCAGTCGACGCCCCTCCCCCCAACCAGCACCGCCTTCGTTCATGTAGTTCCTCACTCCATCCTTCCACCTCATATTCGGTCTACCTCTCCCCCTCTGTCCCTCCACCTCGCTCTCGTACACCCTCTTAGTCATTCTCTCGCTTTCCATACGTTCCATATGGCCGAACCATCTCAAGTTGCTCCTTTTCATCTCAAGTTGTTCCTTATTATTCCATATGCTCCTCCAATGATCATGTTAATATGCTTCTCCGGGGATAGATCATCTTGTATTATCACTCCAAGGTCCTTCTCATGCCGTGTTTTGCCGATTATTTCAATTCCTAATTTGTACTCCCAGCTTGGCCTTATCTCACTTGTTCCCACTTCCAAAACATGACACTTTTCTGCATTGAAACTCATTTTCCAGGTTTGGCTCCATCTGTGCAACTCATCTAGGTCCTTTTGAAGATCCTGACAACTTTCTATACAGGTGACCTTCTTCATGATCTTAGCGTCATCCGCAAACATATTCATATGACTATTCAAGTTTTCTGGCATGTCGTTTACATAAAGTAGGAACATTATCGGACCCAACACTGATCCCTGTGGTACTCCGCTCGTCACACTCCTCCACTGTGAATATTCGTCTCGTATCGTGGTCCTCATTTCTCTTCCTATTAAAAAGTTTTCCATCCATTTTAACATCCTACCATGTACACCTCCAACAACCTGCAATTTCCACAATAACCTTTTGTGAGGCACCCTGTCAAAGGCCTTTTTCAGGTCCAGGTAAACACAGTCAACCCATCCCTCTTTCTCCTGTGTAACATCTACAACTCTGCTATAAAAGCTTAATAAATTAGATACACAAGATCTCCCTTCCCTGAATCCAAACTGTTTCTCGCTAAGCACCCCGTCCCTCAATGAAGTGTGTCCACTTTTTTCTTATAATTTTCTCACAAATTTTGCAAACAATGCTGGTGAGGGACACCGGTCTGTAGTTAAGCGGATTTTCTCTGTCTCCTCCTTTGTAAATTGGTACTATGTTAGCTCTCTTCCATTCCACTGGCAGGTCTCCCTCATTCAGTGAAGATTTGATGATTTCATAGATTGGTTCCATTAACTCTTCCGCACATTCTTTGAGGATCCATCCAGCCACTCCATCTGGTCCCATTGATTTCCTCACGTCCAAATCCTGCATCAATTTCAGCACTTCACTTTTTGTCACTTTCATTTCAGGCATCTGTGGTGTTCTCCTTTCTCTATCAGGTTCTATAAACTCCTCCTCTTTTACAAACACTGACTGAAGCTTTTCATTCATAACTTCACACAATTCTTTATCTTTCTCATAGCTGTTTGTTCCAACTCTTAGTCTGACAATACCTTCTTTTGTTTTTATTTTTCCATTTACAAATCTATAAAATAGTTTTGGCTCGTTTTTGCACTTCTCTACAATATTCCTTTCATATTTATATTGTTCCTCGTGTCGTATCTTTACGTATTCATTTCTTTTCTCCTTGTACTTATTCCAGTTATTTTCACTATGTCTCTTCCGTGCTATATTCCAGGCTCGGTTTCTTCTATCCTGTGCCTTACTACATCTTATATTGAACCATTCTTTTTCCTTCTTTTCCTAGTGTGTGACAGTTCGTGCATTCTGTTATTGTCCGAGACCATGATGGCCGCCAGTATCCATGGCAACGAGGACGCGCCACGCTCTTGCCACTCGTGTGCACTTACAAGACTTATATCTAAGCACTTTTCACACTGTAACTTCACTTACAATGACATTATGTGATACATGCTGCTAATTAAAATGTAAAACTTGCAAACTAAACAAACCAAATATATGAACTATGAAGGCACACATGATGCTCGGGTGGTGTAAATAACCGTCACTCGAAAACTGGCCGCATTGTACATCTGCCATGCTGCCGCGCTCAACTGTGGCTGGCCGGGCGGGAAGTTTGAAGGCCGCCCGGCACCAGCTGATGTATGAGGCTGCCCCCCCCCCATACGACCCCCCAAATGTCGGAAGGTGAGTAATTTTTGTTTTCATTTCTCACCTTTTTCTTCCATTTTAGCAAAAAAAAAAAAAAAAAAAATGGCCAAAACGGCCGGTCCCTGGATGTACATTTATTCTAAACTAGCTGGGGCTCAGTGGGTTAAAATGTTCAATGATATCCGAATTGACCCTTTAAAGGTCCGAATCTATACTGGGATCACTGGTTAGTCCTATAAATGTATTTTCAATCCATGTCCGAATTCAAGCTAGGTGTCTGAAATTGCCCCAAATCGTGTCCGAATTTGGACCCCTTTATTATATTTATAATAATATATTCAATGTATTTTAATTTCTGTAATGCTATGATTGTATACCCCAATGTACCAGCTACACATACAATATTTAAGATCTTACATTGAGATAAAAACAAGACTACAGTGGTCCCTCGCGTTTAGCGGATTTCAGCTTGGCGAAACACAGTATTGGCGATAGGTTGGATATGGTACCAGAATCCGAAATTGGCGCTTCAAATACACTTTTGGCGAGAATGCTGACGTCACGGAATGGCGTCGGCCCAGAATGCGCCGCCCGTTAGCTAGTCTCACCAGGCCTAACTCTAAATAATTCATGGTAAATAAAATCTGTTATCTACTGTATTATCTATTGTCTTTTCTATTGCTGTTAATGTTTCAAGTAGGCTACAGTAGAGCGCCGTATTGAGAGTTACTCTTAGGCCGAGGCTAGGCTATAGATAGGGTTAGGCCTACTCACAAAACCCTAACTGAGCTGCTTGGATAGCGAGAATATCCCAGGTATATTTCATAAACGTATATTAACAGAGTAATCTTGACCAAACTGATTTGTGAACCTCATATCTCTTGTGTTTTGCTTTGTTTATTGTGCCGAACAGTCTGCGACACACAAACACACACTCGCGCATCAGCTGACTCAGGGGCCCAATCGATAAATATAATTAATCAAAGAAGTGACCACGGATCCAAAACCAATTTCATTATTTTGCTCAATCGAAAAGCAGTTGGTATAGAAAATTATGGTCTTCACCATTCACAAGGTAAAAGTGATTTATGCCTCCTGATATATATCTAAGCTAGGTTAGACCATTTCTTGGTCTGGCTAGCTAGTGACTTAGCAACTTGTTGCTAAAGTTATATGGTTATTCCTTATCAATAAGACTACTGTATTCACAAGATAACAATGAATTCTGCTGCCTGATATACATCTAACCTAGGTTAGGTCAATTCTTTGTGGAGATATATAGGCTAGGCCTATGTCTTCTAGCAAAAACAGAGTAAGCAGACGGCGCCGAGTGTGTCGGCGATCGACGATGCGCATGGCGGGCGGTTTGGAAAGGCCCAAAAGGGTGAACTCGGGCCTCGTCAAAGACTAATGGATAATTTTCCCATTTAAAGTATTTTGCGTTTGGCAAAATTCACTTTTGGCGATGGTTTGGCTAGACTAATGAATTTGTTAAATGAGAGGGACCACTGTACATGCTACGGAAACACGCAAAAATCGGCCGAATTTGCCCCAGTTGACGGTATTGATTTTCTTTGTTTGTATTATAAGCAGATCCTTTGCTAATGTGTTCCTCGCCTAGTTACTCCAGAGGTAGTCTCTTGCCTTGGAAGATGACCATGCAAGTATATTATTCATGACTGGCATTGTATTATGAATTTGGCTCTTTCACTTTTTCAACTTGTTGCAGGCAGCTTTGCCTTTTATCTCCTTCAAACACATAAAGAAAAATATCAGTTGAACATAAATTCTTGTTCTTAACATTCTATTTATATATAATGATGAATATGCTATGTGAAATGCTATTTGTTTGATTTTGGGGTATCAAAAATGGTACCGGTAATAGCGCCTCATCGCCTCATGTGCGGTGTTCGAACTTAGTGATATTTGTTTGAGATTTGTGAGCTGAAGGTGAGTTCGAGATGAGATTATTCGAGATAGGAGATTTTACTGTAGACTACTCTATACCTCGGCATTGGATACTGGTCCGTTCATATGGCCCTAAAGCAATTTCACTCAAATTCTGTGGTCATAATTGTGAAAATGGCATCAAAATACTACTACAGTCACATAGATTCTGTTTTTAAACCTAAATATCTTGCTCTATTGAGGCACATCGCTTTCTGCCATTTAAGCATCGCTAGAGGCACATCGCAATTTTTTAATCGTGATCGTGTACTCAACCTTTAACTGTGTTGGTGGTATAATGGTTTAGGTGCTTATGTTCTGGGTGTGGTGTCCCGAGTTTGAATTCTGGGAGGACCATATGCTTTCTTTAGTTTATTCAAGTACATTGGAGTTTGTAATTGATGAAGAAATCTTCAGGAATCTCTATACAGCGCTGGTTAGGCCGCACCTGGAATATGCGAACCAGGTGTGGGCTCCATATATGGTAAAGGATATAGAAGCAGTGGAAAAAGTGAAGAGGAGAGCTAGCAAGCTGGTACCAACGTTGAAGAACGCGGGCTGTGAGCAGAGGTTGAGTACACTGGGACTTCCCGGGAGGACCATATGCTTTCATTAGTTTATTCAAGTACATTGGGGTTTGTAATTGATGATTAATGTTAAGAATGGGGTGTTGCTTATTTACAGGATATAAACAATGAGAGAGAAAGAGAGCAAGATATAATGATATGCATTGGAAATATTGGTATTTTGCATTGAAATCTAATCTACAGTATGTTTATTTTATCCTACCAGAACAAGCAAAACACATCAACGTCCAAAAGACCCGAGCCCGAGTGCTGCATCAGGCAGAGAAAAAACATTACCAGGTGAGAAGTTTAATAAAATTTAATTAGCAACCTCTCCTTCATTATAGCTAGGTGAGGAAGTCCATCATTCACATTCTGTGACCATGTGTTCATCAGAGAATGTATCTTTGGTGAAAGTGTATCGAGTCATTGACCAGTTGCACTTTCTAGCATTACGTCAAGGTGTTTAGGAATATAGCCCGGGGTGCCAGTAAGGACATACGGCCCTGTAATTGGGAGCAGTGGTCTGGTATAGTCCTCAGAGGTAGCAATATGTTGCTGGAGCCAGGGACTCCCACATAACTGCTGTGTTGCAGTTGGAGATATGGGTGGTTGTGCTAGCAGCCATCCTCCGAAAACAAAGCTAGAGAATCAACCTAATTGCTTCGATGGAGGCAATTCATTTGTGGCCACTCCTTCGGGGATCAAGGTAATAGATACAGTAGATAGCTAGATTTCTATTGACGATATGCAGTTCGGTTTCATACCAGTCCATGGTACAATTGATGCTGTCTCCATAGTCAGGCAGTTGCAGGAAAGGTATTTACATGATCTGTATCTTGTGTTTGCAGACCTAGAAAAGTCCTTTTGATAAGGTGCCCAGGGATGTTGTACTGTGGGCTATGAGAAAACTTGGCGTAGAATAGTGGCTGGTACGAGTGATCATGAAGATATACGAGTACTGTATTCATGAATGGCTGTGAGTGACAGGGTTGAGGAGCGAGGAGTTTACTGTTAGTTTTGGAGTCTGCCAGGGCTCTGTGTTCAACCCATTTTTGTTTTTCCCTGATTTTGGAGACAATATCTTGAAATTTTATAACTGGGCCCCCTTAGGATTTGCAATGCATTACACAGATGACCTAGTTTTTATTGCTGATGATGCGCAAAATGCCGAGGCCAAATTCAAGAGCATGAGGGAGGGAGGATTAAGAGTTAATATAAATAAAATCAAGATCAACCACAGTGGATTAGGGCAAAGAAATGTAGAAGAAAGTGATGCATACTCATTTGTTGTATGCAGGAAAGGGGTGGGTGTGAACTCAATGCTGTGTAGCGTCTGTCGTTGCTGGATGCATCATGGAAAGAAGCGTTGTACTGTACTAGGATAACAGGACTTCTGCCGAGGAAGAAGTCTAACATTGATAAATTGTATGTGTAGTATGAAAGGGGTATCTCGTGTTGAATAACCGGCATGAAAGTGTCAACTTCGTCAGCTAGTCGCTGGAGCAGGTGAACAAGTTTTGCTAGTGTAGAGATTACATCTCTGCCATCACTGAGTTAGATGGTACTAGATAATGTTCAGACAACTGCAAAGTCCAACAATGAGAAGGTTTCCTCTCCTTTTGACGGAAGTATGCTTCGTTTATTAGAAAAGCAATGATCTATGTTTAGAAACGTGGCCAGTGAAAATGGATGATATCAACAGAATTGAATGTAATAAAATGTGAATGATGAGATAGATGTGTGAGGCCAAACTGCAAGATAGGATAACTAATGAGGAGTTACAGAGACGGTTAGGTATCAAGATTGAAAGTTTGAAAGTAATCTTGATAAAGCATGGGGGAAGACAAGATTTGAAGTTTGATTATAAAGCAAAAATACAGAATAATAAAAATGTTGCGTCTGTACCGCCGCCGCCAACACCGTGAACGACCGCAGCAGTGCAAGTGCTGGCATTGAGCTGGATACACAGGCCTAGTTTGCCTTTTTACAGAGGATCTACTGTAAGAAACTGTAATTAGCGATAAGATGCGTACAAGCAGGCTTGAATGGTTTGGGCATGTAGAGAGAGTGGATGAACTAAACTGGTTTAAAATATGCGAGTTCGTGAATAGGGAGGGAACTGCACCGAGGAGTAAAGATGTTGGACCACCTGGTCTTTTAAATTATGTATGTATATCATAGGAGTTATTTAATAAAGTTTTGTGATAAATATTTTAATTTTTAGATTTACCAGCGAAAAGAACAACAAAGAAAATTCCTCCCCTGATGGTCCCAGTAAACCAAAGAAAGAGGCAGTGAAGAAGATCAACCAAGATGACTCCCCAGTGCACCAGTACTTCTACATCATGGCTGATCTGGCACCGGCTGAGAAGTTAGTACTGGTAACAACTAACAACATCATGAACACTAAAGTTGTTGCTGCAAACCCCCCCCCCCCCCCTCCCATTCAGTTGTAATTAATTTATTTATTTATTTATTTTATTTATTTTTATTTTTTTGGCGAGCGATAACAAGCCTGCAGGTAAAGAAAAACCAGCCCTTGGCCAGAACATTTTAGCTTGAAAGTCAACTAAGGTGTAAACTAAAAAATACTTGAGAATTACATGCGCAAAGCAAAGAAAGAGCCAACAACATGGATTTTGCCTTTTTCCAGAGGATCTACTGTAAGAAACTGTAAGAAATGGATTGGTGGAATCTCTGGGAAGTGTTGACAGTACTGTATATGGTGTGGGAGGGAAGTTGCATATGGCAGAAAATAATTTTTGTTAATAAGAATGCATTGGCAAATGTGAAGGTAGGCAATAAGCTAAGTAATAGTTCTGCGGTCAATGTATGTGCGAGATAGGGATGTGTCATGTCGCTTTGGCTGTTTAGGTAGTGTGATCATTGAATGGAGGGTAGGTTTAATGGGTATAGGAGTTAGGATAGAACTGAAGGGAAGACAATTGAAGATTTTAACATGCCTATATGCAGACGATGCTGTCCTGTTGTAGGAAAATGTGGAAGATCTTCAAAGAGTGGTCAGTGACTTTGACGGTGTGTGAAATTAGGAAGTTATTTGCCAGTGTATGGATAAGTAATGTTGGAGAGATTATCAACCCTCCAATAACCATATAATGCAAACCTCTTTTTTGGCAATAGACTCATAGTATCTAACGTACCAGTAGTGCTTTATGCATTGTATATTGCTGTGGACTATGGCATGGTCAGTAGCGCATCTGACTGCTGATGGAGGGTCGGCAGTTCGATCCCACCCCATGCCATTGGTTGACATCAAGAGTTTGGACTTTCAGGTCCAGTAAATGGCAAATGGCAAATGTCCAGTAAATTCTTTGTAACAAGGGCATGCCCTAGCCCTGTCAATCAAGGGAGTGCACGGCATTAAGAACTGCATCAAACTGCATCATATGTCATCCGCTCTCAGAGTGACAATGATATATTGGTACCAATTACGCGGTAGAGAATGCACTAAAAATCTCTATTAGGTATCACCCCGAGACCACTACAGTATATGAAATCAGAAAGTATTGTGTAGGTTAGGAACGAAAAAGAATTTCAGCCTCTAAGACTCCATTCAATCTTAGGCCCTTATTAATGCATGCGTCAACCCCAAGCTACCTGCGCGGTGCCATATCACTCCATCACGGTATCAAGGAACAGGACTAGATTGGATGGTCAGGGGTACGGCACTAGAGCGGGATAATCTGACATATGATACTATTCTCCAAGGCTACTAGCAAATAAGAGGTTTGCCTTATTTGGTTATTAGAGGGTCGTTAAACCCTCTAATTTGTTAGTCGCCACCATTACCTTAACCCTCGGAATCCGAGAGGCCTCATATGAGGCAAAATGCGCGGGTAAAAATTGCCGCTAAAATCGTCACAACACGGCAACCACGCGTCGTAACAATGTCATCTCAATGGCATTCTACAGACAACAAAAAGTTCTACAATTTGCAAAACAAATGACTGCTCTAGGTGGTCTCAATTAGAAGTTACTGAATTATGAAATTTGCCCGTGCCAAAAGGGCCCCGGACATAGCGATCGGGATCATATGAGGCCCCCCGATTTCGTGGGTTAACATAGGGCTTGAGCAACAAGTTGGAGGCGGACATTTAGAGTCTAGCCTAAAGCTTGTGTGTACAGTATATATGTGTGGCTCAGACAAAGGCTACACTCCCTCACTCTCCTCAGTCACACACTGCCTCTCGGCTGCGCTAGGCATGACGCAAACACGTGAGAGGGAGGGGAGATGGTTGGGGGTGCTTGTGGGTGAGAACCATGGTGAGGTGGAGTAAGGAGAGGCTTGGGGGAGTGCAGGAGGGGCTGGGGTGGAGCTTAGTTCATCACAATACCGATGGGGCCACAATTGCACCATGGAAAATTTGATTGCTTGGTGCTAAACATGTGGACAGCATATGACGTCACCCTATTCACCCTATTCACGCCATATGGCGTCACCTGGATTCACAGACTTAAACACATATTTTAGTGCCTGAATCTTGGTGATCGATTCCTATAAACTTTTTCCGATACTCATGTTTTATTATTTTGGAGTATATAATTGAGTTTTTATGTTTCCTATACATGATTTATGATATTTTTTTAGCCTTATGATTGCACTTGCACTATTACAATGAACTATGTTCATTAGATTATAATGAGTAAGTAGAGTAACACTTGTTATTTGTTTGTTCACACCAGAATTTATATGTTTTATTATAATTATATTATTCCCTATTACTGAGCATGGTAAGTCAGAAGTGACTTATATACTGTACGTTGGGTAATGGACTGCCAAAGACATGCCCACATACTGTTTATACATACAGCATCATCATCTTCTCAGACACCTTGTTTCCCCTTGGAAACCCCCTCTAAAGGATGGCCATGACAGAAACGCCTCCAGGCTACTTTGTCAAGACATGCTTCCTTTGCCCGTACCACAATGCCCCTTTCACTATGTGGAAGTTTTTCCTCAATATATTTTTTAACTTTCTTTTCCCATACCATAGGCATAGGTGGTCTTCCACTACTAGCTGCTCCACTCACCTGACTCCCACATATCTTTCTTGGCATTCTGTATTCATCCATTCTCTGAACATGACCATACCACCTCAAAGTACTTCTATTTATCCACTCAACCACTCCACATTCATTGCCCAAAGCTTGCTCTTCCATTCCAAAGGACTCATACACTTCCCTATTACTTGGCCCATCTAGCTTATTCATAACAGCTGCCATTCTGAAAAAGCTCATCTCCACAGCTCTCAGTTTGAAAAGGTCCTCGTCACTTGCTGTCCATGTCTCACTTCCATACGAGAGCGTTGGGAGCAGAAACACTGTTTTTCAGTGACTTTTTCACTTCTTGACAAACCATTCTTCATTTCAGAATACAATACTATCAAGTTCTCCAATTACCTTTCTCCCTTACATTTTTCTCCCTTTTAACTCACTCTCCATTTTACCATATTTGCTTAGTACAGCTCCCAAGTAGCCTACTTGAAACTTTCAACCTCTTCCAGTACTTCATTTCTCATTATTAATTTACAACTTTTCTCATGTTCTTTCTTAATTCTATGTTTTGCCTTAAAATCTATGGTTTCATGCATTTTTCTCCCAAACACCATTACCTTACAATTCCCTATATTGACCTTTAGCTTTCTCTTTTCGCATACCCTGTCAAAGTCTGTGACTACTCTCTGAAGTTCCACATTTTCTGCCAACAGGACTGCATCGTCCATATATAGGCATGTTAAGATCTTCCACTCTCTTCCCTCTGATTCCAGCCTAGCTCCTATATATACCCATTGATCCCGCCCTAAATTTTCTAATCACTCCATCCATGTATATATTGAACAGCCAAGGTGACATGACACATCCCTGCCTTACTCCTACATTGACCTCAAAACTCTCACTTAACTTATCTCCTACCTTCACATTTGCCATTGCATTCCTATAGAAAGATTTAATTGCCATTAGCAACTTTCCTCCCACACTATATAGTACCTGTATATACTGTTAACATATCCCACAGACCCTCCCAATCTACTTTGTCATAGGCTTTTTCCAGATCCATGAATGCTGCATATAGAATTTTCTGTTCTTGGCTAAATACTTCTCTACCAACAAACGCATTGAGGCTATCTGGTCAACGCAGCCCCTTCCTTTTCTAAAAACCTCCCTGCTACTCGCCTATTTTGTCATCTGTTATCTTCTGCAGTCTCTCTGTTACTACTCTTGCATATGCCTTTCTAGGTATGCTAAGCAAGCTAATTCCCCTTTAACTCTTACACTCCTCTTTACTACCCTTCCCTTCGTACAAGGGTACTACTGTATCACTGCTTTCCTTCAGTCCTCTGATACACTCTCCTTTTCCCATGCTAATTTACATAACCTATGCATTATGTCTACAGCTTCTTCTCCACCATATCTCAGCATTTCACCTGGTATGTTATCTACTCCAGCAGCTTTTCCCATTATAAGTCTATTGATTGCTTTTACCCCCAGGGGGTAAGGGGGCCTTCACCTATGGTGGAGGAAAAAAAGAATATGCCTCACGCATTCTACTGCGTGTCGTACAAGGCGACTAATGGGGGGGATGGCGTTAGACTTGCGGACCAACAGCCATTACTATACAATGAAGCCTTGTTATTGGCGCTGGCATTGTTTTCATATGACAGTGCTGTGACAGGGCTTCATTGTTCTTGCTCCAAGTTGCCTAATTCCGGCATACTGGCGGTGGGTGTCGCTCCCTCTGAACCCGGACCTGGCGCCCTGGGCCTAACCTGGACGAAATGGATCCAGAGGGTACAGTACGTAGTGTTTCCCTGGACTGGCACTTCCCGCCCAATAGTATAGGGGCCTGAACCTGGTGATAGCGCTCCAGGAGGCTGCCCTGTCATTGGGCGAAAAATACCAGGCCAGTCGTAGTGCTGTGTACGCGCACGGAGTGCGTCCCTGCGGCTGGTTCTGGTGGGGCGTACCGAGGCCACTGGATCCTACCCCCTTGTAATCTCTTGGGGAAAGGTGTTGGGAATGGTCGCCGGGGTAGACTGGAGCCGGAGTTCTGGGGGGGGGGGATGCCCATTTGCCAGCTAATTTACCGAATATGACTAAACTTAAAGAGAAATAACATAAGTCCGATGATCCAGAACCGCACAGGATAAGGACAAATGCCCCCCACAATCTCAGACTTGTAGGTGTGAATGTTGGTAGTTTGAATCTGCTTGCAAATGAAGTAGCTGAGATGTGTGAGAGGAGGCGAGTGGACGTCTGCCGTGCCCAGGAAACACTCTGGAAAAGGCATGGGGTACAGTGGATTGTTGGAAGAAAGAAAAGATATAGGATCTACTGGAAGGGGGTGGAGACTGATAAAGCGAAAGGAGGAGTGGGTGTTCTGGTGGCTGAAGAGTTGGCAGAAAGTGTGCTTCAGATTACGAGAGTTGGTGAAAGGCTGATTGTTTTGAAGTTGAAAGTTGGTGAAAGAATTCTGAATGTGATATCTGCAAATGCCCCACAGGCTGGCCTACAGAAAGACAAAAGAGGACTTCTGGAATGACACCGTCAGTGTCATTTTAGGCCTCTCGGAGAATGAAATACAATTGTGGGAGGGGACCTGAATGGTCACGTGGGAGCATCTGCAGATGGATACGAGGGAGTACATGGAGGAAATGGTTACGGAATGAGGAATCTGGAAGGCGAATATATACGGGAGTCCTGCGTTGCACTCAACATGGTTGTGTGTAACACGAAGTTCAAGAAAAGACAGAGCCATCTGGTCACATATAACTCTTGTGTCTCCAGTAGCCAAATAGATTACTTCTTGGTTAACAGGAAAGACTGGAAACTGGTTCGGGACGTAAAGGTCATTCCGAGCGAAGAATGTATCCCCCAGCATAAGCTACTTGTATGCGATATGAGCTTATACAGAGATCCTAAGCGCAAGAAGGTATACATGCCCAAAAGGAAAGTGTGGCTGCTGAAGAACAAGGAAGTTAGGGGTAGGTTTCATAGTGAACTGGAGGAAATTCATAGAAATAAGGAAGCTAGGCCTAACGATGTAAATAGTCAATGGAATTTTCTTAAGCATAGCCTTCTCGTTGCCACTGACAAAGTCTGTGGGAAAAAAAAGGGTCACCCCAGGAATAAGACCACCTGGTGGTGGAACGATGAGGTAGAACATGCTGTGAAAGAGAAAAGGAGATGCTTCAAAGAATGGAAGAAGGGAGGCAGCAAGGAGGCCTTTGATAGAGTCTTGCACAAATCTTTAATTTCTAAGCTACTCTCCTTCGGTTTCTATTCCTCCATCTGATCTGTGCCTTTGTTTCTAATTTCCACTCCGGCCGTTTCATAGCTGCGGTTGTGGATTGCCATCGCTCACTTTCTCATCCTATCAACTCCGGTGTTCCTCAGGGTTCTGTCCTATCTCCTATTCTCTTTCTAATTTTCATAAATAATCTTCTCAATTGTACATCCAGTCCCATCCATTCATATGCAGACGACTCTACCTTACACTACCGTAAAACCGGGTCGCTTCGGACTGCGGTCATAACTTCGGACATCGGCGATAAGTAAATAGCCATTGTCATTACTGTATATAATGACAAAAACGCTAAAAGCAGTAACAAGAAATAGGGTGGTCAGTATGGAAGTGAAGAAGTCCTTGCATGACAGTGTGGTAATCCCGACACTGACTTACCGAAGCGAAGCATGGACGTTGGTTGAGAGACTCAGACCAAGAGTGAGAGCAGTGGAAATGAATTACTTAAGGAGTGCGTGCGGAGTTACATGGAGGGATAGACAGACTAATGAGGAAGTAAGAAGGAGGTGTGGTGTGGAGGCAGATGTGCTGGAAAGTGTGAAAAGGAACAACTTGAGATGGTTCGGCCATATGGAACGTGTGGAAAGCGAGAGAATGACTAAGAGGGTGTATGAGAGCGAGGTGGAGGGACAGAGAGGGAGAGGTAGACCGAATGAGAAGTGGAAGGATGGAGTGAGGAAGTACATGAACGAAGGCGGTGCTTGTTGGGGGGAGGGGCGTCGACTGACTGGGGACAGAGGTGCATGGGGGCGGTTCGTTCGTGGCCACCCCTTCGGGGATCACGGCGTCAGGCAATAGATAGAGAGATTATATAATGGAAACGCTTTTTATTGTTTTTTTGTGGGGTCCGTTTAGAGAAATGGCAAAGGAAGAGCATGTAAAAGCCCTAGAACTGACATGAGTATATGTACACAAACAAAATTATTATATATATTGCAAAATATTTTGTAAATTTTTCGCTACTCTGCCAAGCTTCTATCACCCTGAAGAAATTTGTTTGTATGAATGATGTTGTAACTGATATAATTTTGTAGTAAAATTACCAGAGACAACATTCACCAAAGTAAATTTGTTACACTTGTATAACGCTCTAGCTAGAACACTATCATTTAACCTATTGTGTTTTCCAAAAAATAAAATTTTAACTTCGGACATGGAAAAAAACAATCGTTTGTTATTATTTGCCCTATGAAAATAATTCATAATACTTGTCCATCATTAAAATGGTGGTTAAAGATCAAATAATCATTCTCTGAGTCCAAAAACCCATAAAAATATGATAATATGCTAACCGATTTATGTATTTAGGATAATTCTGGATATATAATATATATAAATTAGGAGAGGCATATATCTTGTCCAAAACATTTTTTAACTGCCGAAAGAAACACCAACACATACTGTACGTTATACCTATATAAATGCTCAAATTCATAAAAATGTATATGCAGTGATAGAGTATACATACCTATATATTTTCACTAGGCCTAGTTAATTTTCGAGTTATTGATTTGACAGCATTGGTTATTTTTCATGCTCAATATTTTTTAAAAGTGAGTTCAATGCCTAACAAGAATAGATCCAAAAAGAATATCTGTTAAACATCGTATATAACCCCCTCCTATACTGATTATACAGGCCTAAAAGTATTGACTGTGCATTTTCCACTAAGACATCGAACAGGAATAAGCAGCAATAATAAAATATTCATATAAAATAGTAGGAGCTGAAAAATGAATTAAATAAAGCCACAAACGTACGTCCGAAGTTCTCCTCCGTTTGTCCGAACTTATCCCAGCTTTCTTGGCAATCATTTTCCATTAGAAATCACTGTATGTCCGAAGTTATACGTACATGTCCGAAGTTATCCACTTTTCAAGATGACTTCGGACATCATTTAGGATAAGGAAAGCTCTCTTATTATGGGGGATAATTTTAGGAGGCTTCCTGGATTACGGCGCACTATCACCGCACATCACTTGACCTAGTTAAATCTCTATAATGTGTTTACAGTCAGGATAAATTGTTAAAAAACCTCGAAAAGTGTACGATGCGACCCGGTTTTACGGTACTCAATTAGTTTTCCAGAACGCCCCAGCCAGGAGTCCCTTAAGAACCTGACAAGCGCGAAATAGACCTAGGGGCTAGGGTAGTTATTTGTGCATTTCTAGCCTTGGATTCTGACAGAATTCGTTATATTTACAATATAGAGCATTATTTGTTTTCGGTATGCTTTTATTTTACATATATGATGTATATATGAACCTTCAAGAGTGCTAAAATAAGTGGGAAAAGCATTTGGGTGGTGAAAAACGAAGATATTGGCCACCCGGTCATAATCTCAGGCGAGAGAGAGCCACAGGCAACCCTTCTCTCTCGCTGTCTGTGAGGTAACTGAGACGAGCGGGGCGGTGTGGGCCGGTGTCTGGGTGTTACATAACGATCTTTTCTGCAACCCACTTGTGCTACATTATCGCGGGAGAGAAAAATAACCGATAAATGATGATAATAAGAGGAAAAATAGGTGATAATTGAGGAGGGGAGGGAGGGGGGAATAAGGAGGGGAGGGGGTGGGTGAGATTTACATGGATGAGTACTGGAGGGGAATTATCTCACCTAGAGACAAATTCCTTTGTTTTGATAGGCCCTTTTTTTTTTTTTGGAAGGTTTTTTTTATGGTCTTGCTTCCGTGAGGCCCATCGCGTTCCCTATAGGAAGCCTTCCATGAGGCCTATCACGCTTGCCGGGTTAAAGACAAACCTAATGAAGCCATAGATCACTTATCTTCTGATCTAGCTACTATTTCCAATTGGGGTAGAGAAAACCTTGTTGCATTTAATGCTTCCAAGACCCAATTTCTCCATCTTACTACCCGTTCAGAACCTCCAGAGGACTATCCTTTATTCTTCAACAATACAAAAAACAATCCTTCATCTTCTCTCAATATTCTCGGTGTCTCTTTTTCTTCTGCTCTCACTTGGAAGGACCATATTAGAGATGGACCGAATATTTGTTTCGTATTCGTATGTCCGAATATTCACAAAATTTTAAATATTAAATTTTAAAGTTAACACAAACGAATAAATAACAGTGTAGATGTGCGTTGGGGCCGCTAAAGTGGAATGAAGGAGGACTGAGCAGTGTTGCTACTTAACTGTATTTAATAGTACCAGATCAAACTAGTGAAAAGTAGGAATACCAAATTATTCTAAAGTGGAATTACTGCCCGGTAAACGAACGTGTGCTGGACCTGGACATTTGAACCGTCACAATATTGCCATTTCAGACATATCCAATGTAATAGCATATCACTAAAATATATTCCATCATAATTATGTCCTCACTGATTTCGTATTTAGTACCAGATATGGACTATTTTATTGGAAAATGTATAACATGTACTTGAGAGAGTCAAATGTACCAAATCTGGTACTTTAGTACCAAAAAAGCGGCAACATTGGGACTGAGGACTGAAAACATAGAAAATTGAATGGATTTAATTTTAATTATTCAATTTTCTATGGCTGAACTCTTACAATATATTAAACATTAATTCATACAGTTCATTTATGATATTTAAGAAATTACACATTCACAACGTCATTAATTTCTGGTAATTAATTTCATAGTAATTTAATTAACGTTTGTTGGTGACATAAAAATAATTACCAGTTCTTGAAGGATGAAAGAAGGATTGAAATATTCGTATTCGTATTCGTATTCGCGAATTTTACAACAATTTTTTTTTATTCGTATTCGTATTCGCAAATACTATAGTGAAAATTGATATTCGTTCCATCTCTAGACCATATTACCAGTCTTGCAAAGGCAGCCTCCCAAGAGCTGGGTGTGCTCAACCGCCTCAAGGGGTTCTTTACCCCTGCGCATCTTCTTGCTTTGTAGCCTACAGGGGCACAGTGCATCCTTGTATTGAGTATTGTTCACATGTGTGGGGAGGATCCTCTCACACCGCACTCCTAGATAAAGTAGAAAGGAAAGCCTTTCGTATCATTAACTCCCGTTCACAACTCTCTGCAATCTCTCTCTCTTCACCGCAATGTTGCATCTCTCTCGCTATTCTATCGCTACTATAATAATCAGTGTTCCTCTGAGCTTTCCCAGTGTATACCACCTCCTCTACGTAGGGTACGTTGTACCCATCTTGCAACACAATCCCACCCCTACTCTGTGCAACTCTCCAACCCAAGAGTGAAACACTATTCTCAGACTTTCTTCTATTCAACTGCTGAGCTCTGGAACTCTCTCCCAGAATCAGTCTTTCCCTCTTCCTCTGACTTAAATTGCTTCAAACTCCGTGTGTCCAGGCATTTTAGCTCGAACGTCCCTTGATTTTGGCCCTGTCACTTTCAACTCTGGGCCCGGAGGCCCTCGCTTCAGGCAATTATGCCTTTTGTCTCCCTCATTCACATAGAAAAAACAAAAATATATATATATATATATATATATATCATGATACATGCTGTTCTTTTACTTTGGAGCTAAACGGAGTGTGCATAGATTTGATCTATCTATCTATGCATATACTCTGGCACATAGGCCTACCCCATTTTTTATTTTATTTTTTATTTATTTATTTATTTTAATTATATATTTATTTATTTATTTATTTATTTTTTCATTTAAAGCTGGGGGTGGCTGACTCGAGACAGAGGTTTGGTGATATTCAAATTTAAAACCCTTCTCAGCATGCTACCCGAGGTTAGAGCTGCAGTTTTCGTAATAAATCTTACTAATATAGACTATTGTTAGTAAAATGCAGTAATATGACTAGGCTAATATTGTCAAGTAACGTGGCGTGCATGGATAACATAAATGATTCAAGACAATTATCCATTGTTGATACTGAACTCTGGCATGTGGCTCCATCATTTAGAAACTCATGTATGTCAAAGCACCACAGCATTGGTGTTTACAGCTGGTCTGTGTCTACTCTAGATTTATTTGCCAAATTGGCTCTCCTCTGTCCCTGCATATATTGCGATCAAAGGGTCACGTTTGGTAACCTAATCGGTTTCATAATGCTCAATACCTATAGGCTACTTCATTAAATGCAACCATTTTCAAGTTTCTTTCTTTTCATTTTTCACTTTTAACAGCCCATAAGTTTTTTTGCTAATACTGTATAAGCTTCTAAAAAATGACTGGTCTCTGCTTTACTCCATTCAAGGGCATAGTTTTCTGGAGCGTTGCTAGACGTACTTCCTCACCAAATGCTGGCAGGCAACTGAGCATGCCGTGAGTCTGTGATGCACTCCCTCACCGCGTGGTTCGTATCTGTCTCCCTCAGAAATTCCAACTTGCTGAACTTTGTCTGTGCCCAGCAAAGACGTAGAAGGTCGAAGACTGTCGGACGTGAGAAGCGGACAAGGTTGTGCCTAGTGTAGACGGGGCTTAAGGAATCACCCTTGCCTACACTTATTGTATTTAGTCTTGCTATGGCGCTATCAGGTAGCACAACAGAGGCTGGTGTGGTGCAGATAGGTGAAGCATTGTTAGCACTATGCCAGCATCAGCCACAGTAAAGGGTTGTTATGGTAAGACATTATTATACAGTACTGTACTCCATTCAACTGGCGAAAGGCAACCCTCACTGAGCCATTACAATGTAATGGTTAAGGACGTTAAACCATATGGACAGGGATAGGGGTGTAATCTTGTATGGAGATATAGAGACTCATATGAATGATAATGGAGTGAGAAAAGTGAGGGATATGGAGACAGTGAAGGAGGTCTTGAAAGGTGTGGATGAGGACGAATATGGATGGGAAGGGCAGGTGGAGGAGGTCAGTAGGATAGGTAGATATAAAAGGGGAGAGATGAGACCTATAAGGGTACAGTTTAAAACTAGGGTAGTGTAGGGTAGGGTAGGTAGGTAGGGTATCCAAAACTGTGACAAATTTTAGTTGGAGGCTAAATACAAATGATAAACTGAAACACATAAGACTAAAGAAGGATTTGAGTATAGAACAAAGGAAAACAATTAAGGAATTACAAGAAAAGGCTGATGAAAATAATGGAAAGTTGGGTGAGGAGGATAAGAGACATTTTTACTGGAGAGTAAGGGACGGAAAAGTGAGGAAGTGGTTTATAAGAGTAGAAGGGAGGGGGAGATCAGGGAGGGGAGAGAATGTGATGGGAGTTGTGACGGAGGAGGAGAACGGGGTGGAGGTGTCACAGGGAGAGACAGGAGACAAAGAGGCAGACCCAGTAGTGCTAATGGGGGAGTAGGGTACGGACTGGTGGAGCGGGATGGTGTAATTGCTGAAGGAATGGTAGATGGATTAAGGATTATGTTTAGTAATGTGGATGTGTTTACCCAGGACAAGAAAAGAGAACTGATATGTAGGTTGCAGGATGAAGAGGAAAAACCTGATGTCATAGCCCTACAGGAAGTAAGACCAAAAAATGCTAGAATTGAAAGGGAACTGGTGGAATATAGTTTGGAGGGTTTTGAGTTATATGAGAGAAATGCTATTAGAGCAGAGGTTGGAAGAGGACTGTTTATTTATGTAAGAAAAGAGCTCAAGGTTAATGAGGTGGATATGAGACAGCAGTATTGTGAGTATTTGTGTATTGAAGTAAAATGTGTAAGAGGATCAATTCTAATTGCCTCTATATATAGAAGCCCAAATAATAGCAGGGGAGAGGATGATAACCTACTGAAAGCAATGGAGGAGATAGATAATAGAGAGAACAAATATAAAATTTTGATTGGAGATTTCAATTTGCCAAGGATCAACTGGGCAAATTGTACTACTCCAGCGGGACAGGGTAGCCTGGAAAATAAGTTTATAGAGAAAGTGAGAGATTGTTTTTTTAACGCAACATATTGTAGAGATGACAAGATATAGAGATTGGACGCAGGGGAGTGTACTTGATTTGATTTTTAGCAATGAAGAGGATATAGTGGAACATGTTAATGTGGATAGCCCTATAGGTCGTAGTGACCATGCCTGTATAAGCTTTAGTTGTAACATTAAATCAGAGAGGGATAATAGAAGCAATAGAAAAATATACATGTATGATAGAGCAGATTATGAGCTGCTGAGACGGTGTTTGGACATTGACTGGGGGGAATACTTGAACGGTGAAGACGCTGAAGGAATGTGGAGGAAAATTAGAGTCAAACTGGAGAATGCTGTATCCAAAAGTGTACCAGTAAGGGAATATAAGGATAAAACAATATTGAGGAAAAGAACTAACCCAGAATTGCCAATGAAAAGAAAGCTTTGGATATTGATTAGAAGAAAGAAACGATTGTGGGAAAGATTAAAATTGTTAAAAAAGAACAGGGGGTCTAGTATAGAGGCTAAAGAAGTGGATCTGGAACGCAGACAAATAAACAATAAAATAAGGTGGGAAACAAGGAGGGGGGTGAAGGAGAGGGAGAGAGAGATAGCTAGAAATGTGAAGGATAATCCAAAAATATTCTGGAAGTACATTCAGGAAAAGTTAAGAAGAGTAGGGATCCCAGAGCTGGTAGGGGGGTTGAATGATGGGAGTAGAGCGGAGACTGATAAGGAGAAAGCAGAGGTGCTGGGGAAATACTTTGGGGGGGTACTAACAGTGGAGTCGGAGGATGCAGTGCCTACTATTCCCATCTAACAGGCACCGGCACTAGAACTAATAGAGTTTTCCCATGCTAGAATAAGAAGGGCTATAGAAAAAATGAACAGAAGTAAGTCACCGGGACCGGATGGGATACACCCAAGAATCATAAAGGAAGGAGGGGAGATGTTAGTAGAGCCATTGAAAATGTTATTTGAGGTATCGTTTAATACAGGACAAATCCCGATGGACTGGAGAGAGGCGAACATAACAGCTATATTTAAGAAGGGAAAGAGAAATGACCCAGGGAATTATAGACCAGTCAGTTTGACAAGTGTTGTGTGTAAACTAATGGAAACGGTAATTAGAGAAGGAATAATGGATCATATGAAGTCAAACCAACTTTTCAGTGGGAGACAGTTCGGATTCTTGCCGGGGAGGTCGACGGTACTACAGCTAATTAAGGTGGTAGATGATTGGATGCAAATTCTAGAAGATGGTGATGTAATAGACGTGGTATATTGCGATTTTATGAAGGCCTTCGATAAGGTCCCACATAAAAGGTTAATAGAGAAAGTTAGAAGCTATAATATAGGGGAGAAATGTGTGAAATGGATAGAAGCCTTCCTGAAAGATCGGAGACAGAGGGTACTGGTGAATGGAATAGGCTCGGGGTGGAGGGAAATTACAAGTGGGGTACCTCAGGGATCTGTGTTGGGACCACTGCTGTTCGTTATATTTATCAACGACTTGCCTGAAGTTATAACTAATGGAAGTGAGGTATACCTGTATGCGGATGACACTAAGCTGTATAGAAGAGTGAGGAGTAAGGAAGATATGGGTTTGCTTCAAGGAGATGTGGAGGGCATGAAGGGATGGTCTGAGCATTGGTTAATGCCTTTTCATCCAAAAAAATGCAAGTACTGTACAGTACATGCGGATTGGGAGCAGCAAGATAGACAAGGTAGGATACAGTATGTATGAAGCGATGGAGGAAGTGAATGCAGAAAAGGATATAGGAGTAGTGATAGACAATAAGTTAAATTTCTCAGAACATTTAGCGGAAAAGATAAACAAAGCCAATAGAATTGTAGGGCTGATAAGGAGGACATTTGTGTCACTTGATGAAGAAATCTTCAGGAATCTCTATACAGCGCTGGTTAGGCCGCACCTGGAATATGCGAACCAGGTGTGGGCTCCATATATGGTAAAGGATATAGAAGCAGTGGAGAAAGTGCAGAGGAGAGCTAGCAAGCTGGTACCAACGTTGAAGAACGCGGGCTATGAGCAGAGGTTGAGGACACTGGGGCTTCCGACACTGGCATATAGGAGAAAGAGAGGGGATATGATAGAGACTTTTAAGATAGTGTCAGGAAAGTACGATGAGGATGTGTGTGAAGGTATCTTCTTGATGCGGGAGGGAACAAGAACGAGAGGACACTCTAAGAAAATTTACAAAGAAAGAAATAGGCTTGAGAAGGCAAAGAACTCATTTTGTGATAGAGTGGTAAATGAGTGGAACGCACTGCCCCAGTATGTAGTCGATTCCGAATCAATAAGGGAGTTTGAAAGTAATCTTGATAAAGCGTGGGGAAGACAAGATTTGAAGTTTGATTATAAAACAAAAATACAGAATAGTAAAAATGTTGCGTCTGCTACCGCCGCCGCCAACACCGTGAACGACCGCAGCAGTGCAAGTACTGGTACTGAGCTGGATACACAGGCATAGTTTGCCTTTTTCCAGAGGATCTACTGTAAGAAACTGTAAGAATATGTAGCAGTAGTACTAATAAATTTTGTACTCCGATATTAAAATATGTACAGTACTGTATAACAAAATATACTGAGTCATCAAGAAATTACATAAATTCTATTCAGTTTGTCAGATTTGTTTTAATATGGGTGTAAAATGCTTTACCGTATTCATCTATGGTCTGCTAAAATATATATTTGATTACTTAAGCCCTTTGCCCCAGGGAATCTCCTAGGACGTTTAGGCCTTTTTTTATGCCCTGAGTAGCATCTAGAAGGGGAGAGACTCTCTCAAACAGCTTTAGTGTAAGTCTGTTCAAAGTCGACTGAGGTATTCTTGTGACTTTGACCTCAACAAATTATCCACTATGTTCTGTTGATAAAATACTCAGAGTTACAAATTCTGATGTATAATATTGTTTACTACAGCCTGGGAGAGAGTAGAGCGTATGAGGTGGTGCTGTGCGCGCTGATGTACGACTCCCGGGGACAACTGACCATCTCACCGGATTTCACTAAACCCGGCCATAAGCCATATCGGTGAGTGCTCCTGTGTCCTGTATTCCTAGACAAACACCATCATTGTTGGTGGTAATTATTGCCACAGGCCGTGGCATGGTCGGTAGCGTGTCTGACTGCTGATCAAAGGGTCTGCAGTTCGATATCACGCCGTGCCATTGGTAAACGGTAAGAGTTTTGGTAGCTCAGCCTAGTGATTCATGGTAAATTGTCCAGTTTAGTCCCTGTAACAAGGGCACTCCCTAGCCCTATCAACCAAGGGAATGCACGGTGTTAATAACTGCATCAATTACTGTAGTTTTGTAATATTATTAGCCAGTCAATATGATCGTCTATTGTTGTAATTGCAATAAGTACTGGAACATTATGTAGTCGATTCCGAATCAATAAGGGAGTTTGAAAGTAATCTTGATAAAGCATGGGGAAGACAAGATTTGAAGTTTGATTATAAAACAAAAATACAGAATAGTAAAAATGTTGCGTCTGCTACCGCCGCCGCCAACACCGTGAACGACCGCAGCAGTGCAAGTACTGGTACTGAGCTGGATACACAGGCATAGTTTGCCTTTTTCCAGAGGATCTACTGTAAGAAACTGTAAGAATTATTACAGTACAGTACAATCTGATATACACGGTTAATTCGTACCTTGTACATGCAGTGTATATCAAAACCGTGTATTAGATATAACAGGCCTTACGGGAATTAATTCAATTCGTTCCAGCCACTTTCCCAAAGTCCCCTATTTTTAGCCTTTAGCCTACCTTAAGCCGACATTATACCACCAACAAAATCATATTTGCGTGTCAGGCAGGCAATAACAACATCAATAAGAACTGTTTTGGACCTACTACTGACCTATTAGCGTGTCAAACACGCAATATCCTGCAGCGTAAACAAACCACACTGTTTTGTTTCGTCTGCTACGATCCGTGCGGTGCGGAAATGTCCGGCGCCGACCCGGAGTTGCAGCAGGACCCCAGTCGTCCGTAAATGTCCGCATATATAAACATTTTATGGCCGACTATGGAATTTTTGGGGTTACCGTGTCCAAACTAATCCGTGTATACGAAACTCGTGTATATCGAGACCTGACTGTACACTTATTATTACAAATACAAGTAGTGTATCATAATGACTGGCTAGGAATATGGCAAAGCTATACAATACTACAGTAATTACCATTGATAAATTATTGGGATTGTCTAGTATCAGACCCTCACCATCCTGTATGATCATGCCATTTTTTTGTATTTCTCTGGCTGTCTTTAGACAATATTATGCTGTTTAAGTCTCATAGGACCAACTGATCATCTTATCTCATCGGACTTTACTAAACTCTACCATAATTCATATCTGTGAGTGCACCTGTATCTGAGCTTTGCCATCTTGTTTATCTTATTGGGGTCACATAATATTTAACGCATAATTGCGACGTGCTTCTATTGAAGTTTAAACAGCAAAATATGACATGCCTCAGTGGATCAAGACTTCCAGGTTGAAAACCAAAAACTTTGTGACTGTATAAGTAATGTATACCATTTTCAAACTTGCAACCATCATTACTCGTCAACCAGTAAGATTTTAGCAAAGCTGATTTAGGGCTGTATGAAAGAGTCAATATCCAACACTTTGAGATATATTTGGCCGCGTTTCAGAGGGAAGTAGATTTTTGCCAGAAAATATGTCTGGTAGAGGCAATGGGAAACCAAAACCTGTGGTTCTTAGGTTAAATTAGTAGACTGATGATATCCGATTCACTAGGATCTTCTTTTATGACTATTGAGCTAGATAGGTGCAGTTTCCTGTAGTATTCCATGGACTCTGCTGGGTACTGTATCATGTTAGATTTAAGTCAATGATTCTATCTCTATCCTTTTGAAAAGCAGCTTCTTGTTTTGCATGGATATGCCTAGGTCATATGATTGTCACTTTGATTAGCATCTGATTCAGTAGTACTTGGATAATTTTACAACACTGCAAATACAAGAACAGAAACTCTTCATATATAAACTGAGATCATAGAAAGGGCACCAAGTAAACTCCATAATCCCTTGTAACATACAAGATCATAGATTTTCAGAAGGAGTAAGGTTTTGAGCTGCACCCTCTCCCCCCCCCCCTCCCTGCCTCCTTCTCCCCCCAAAAATATCAGTAGTCAACTGTCTTATGGATAACTATATTTGATTATACTCTATAACAAATGAGGCACAGGGAAAGAACCGATCCCAGATGTTCCTCGGCCTACTGACTGCCATCCTTCTCTTCATTTTAATACGCTTCAATCAAACTTCTTAATCCATTCTCTCCACATGTTCAAATTACCACAGCCTGACAATACGTATCACCTCACTAGTACACTACAGTATTATAATGTAAAACTTGCAAAATAAACAAACCAAAACTGGGACGACACAAGATAAATGCAAAAGAACTACAGTAATCAAAACAAGATGGGGAAATAACGCATAATAAAATGAAATTTTGAAATAAAAGAACACAATCCACCACATAGGGTCTACATCACTACATGAGCAAGTCAATCTGGTCCCAAGCAAACTAATCGCACATGTAACAATACACTATCGTCATGTTCAAGGAATTAGTCAATTATACCAAATTACTTTCTTAGCTCTGCTATCGATGTTCCTTCTCTCACTGTGAACACAATCCACCACATAGGGTCTACATCACTACATGAGCAAGTCAATCTGGTCCCAAGCAAACTAATCGCACATGTAACAATACACTATCGTCATGTTCAAGGAATTAGTCAATTATACCAAATTACTTTCTTAGCTCTGCTATTGATGTTCCTTCTCTCACTGTGGTATTCATCTCGCCTTACTTAGCTCAGTACGCTTTAGATTTCAAGTGTTTTCCTCTTCAGCTGCCCATATCTATATAGCAGTATGTTTTTCATACATGCAGAATACAGCTTCCCCTTAAAGTTGTCAATAATGGCAACAACTCAGAACTTCTTCAACTCATGCAAGTATGAATGTTGGTGGTGAGGCATATTGGTGTAGATTGAAGATGTGGGATGAGGTCTTGTGAAAGTACTTCAGGGTAGTGCGACTATAGTAGACACTGCGTTCAACTCAGAATCACATCAGGGTCTTGCAATTAAATATACAGTAAAAGTCCTTTAATCCGACGACCGATGATTCGAATCTCCCAATAGTCCGAATTTTTCAATTTGAGGCCAAATCCGAATTCACCCGATGGTCCGAATTTCAAGAAGTCCCAAAGTCCCCTTTTTGAGGCATTAGTCCACTCAAATGACACATAATGGAGCACACATATCATATGTTCATGAATTCACTTTAAAAGTTTACCATTGTCATTGTAGCCTATTACCTACTTCAAAACATTCAGATTAATGGTCAAAGGAAGCTACTGATATAAACGTAAACACCACATCGTCTGCTAGAGAGTTTGTTTTGCTCTTGAACGCATCCTTGGGATGCTCCGATGCGCTACTGGCTTGCACCGTATTTTCTGCAAGCGCATTCAGTCTTGAGCTTGAAAACGCACCTTTGGACGTTCCGATACGCTACTATTTATAGTTCAGTGATCGGAGCGTCCCAAGGGTGCTTTCAAGACAACAAGACAAGGGTGCTTTCAATACAATATAATATAACAGAGCACGTCACAAAAGGAAAATCACTAAAGGAAAATTACAAGAACCTCTCAGGGAAGTGCCGTTGTTAAGGCATTACTTCCCGAACCACATCTGATCTGATCTTCAAGAGCAAGACAAACTCGCTAGTAGACGATGCGGACATATGGTGTTTACGTTTATATCAGCAGATTCCTTTGACCATTAATCTGAATGTTTTGAAGTAGGTAATAGGCTACAATGACAATGGTAAACTTTTGAAGTGATTTCATGAACATATGATATGTGTGTGTGTCATTTGGGTGGCCTAATGCCTCAATGTTTTCGTCAGGCCATTAATACACAGGTTCATAGGGGTAAAGTCCGATAATCCGAAAAATCCACTAATCCGAACGAGGGCCGGTCCGCTGCCCTTCGGATTAACGGAAGTTTACTGTACATTGCATTCAACTCGGAATCAACTGTGACAATGGATTGTATCTACAGTATTGCATTAATGAAGCAAGCATGTCTCAAGTAAATTGACAAGATTGAGAATAATTATGTATTCAAATTGTAAGCACTGTATTGTAATTTTATTTTGTGTATGGTATAGTATGGTATGGTATGTGACAGTTGGCCAAAACTGGAAATGATAAAAGTGAATGATAAGACTATAAAGTGTGTAAAGAAATTTTATTGTTGTTAAGGGGAGACTGGCCGTTTGTTTGGTCTATTAATTCATTTATTCATACAGTATATATTTTTAGTTTCCTCCCTTGACCTCCATCAAGCTTAGAAAAACACCCCCTAGACCCCCCTTCAAGATAAATTTGTACATTTTTCGGTAGAAAAATGTCCCGGCTGAAGGCCGGTTCCTCTTAAAATTGCAGGCTCGCTATCGCTCGCCAGGAAATAATTGACACCTAAATGGCACGAAAGGTCTTAAAATTGACAACGAAATGGGGCGAAAGGTGTTAAAATCGCCAAACTAAAGGGCCGAACGTCTTATAATCTTAAAACAAGTGGGGCTAAACATTAGGGAGAATGGGGTCCAGAAAAATGGTCTGCCTCCCCTTAAATGGTCAATGTAGTGCATGTAGGACTGGTGAATGTGAATGTGGGGGTGAGGGCAGAGAAGACCCAATACTGTAGAGAGAATCCTACATACAGTATTGATATCAAAGTGAAGCAACTGAGTAGATCACCCAGAGATGGCTTGGTGAACAGTGCTTACATACATGATATAGTATTATGGTTTAGGTATTTTATTATTTAGAATATATTTAATCTAGTCAAGGTAAATAAGAACACCTAGATATAGAAAGAATACCTGTAGATATTTTTCAAACAGTTCAATATAGTTCAGGTTTACACATTTGGTATTATATGTTAATGTAATGTATAATCGCAGTCATTAATTCTGATAAATTTTGAAGCCTCGAAAAAATAACAGGAACCTCCGAAATACAAACATCAAGTAAAAAATTTATATACTGTATAGTTTCAATTCAACCCGAGACAGCTATAAAAATATATGTACATTACCAGAATTTTTAACCGTGACTGTATATATTTCATATTTCAGACTGGAGAGTTATGGATCCGACAATGCTCTGTATGAGTATAGATTAGAAAATGTCTCGCCCACTTGTTCACCTGAAGAGAGACACCAAGAAGAACAATTGGCAGAGCAGGTTAGATTTAGATCTGTTGACTTATACTACATAATTTGCTATACCTGTACTGTATATTGAAAATAATGTAGCCATAAATTAATTAAATGTCTAACCCATGGTATAATTTTTCTCCATTGTGTTCCATTCATTGTTAAATTAAAGTACTGTACTGTATTCAGGGCATCTATCTATCAATTGCCTGACGCCGTGATCCCCGAAGGGGTGGCTACGAACTAACCGCCCCCATGCACCTCTGTCCCCAGTCAGTCGACGCCCTTCCTCCCAACCAGCACCGCCTGGTCGGGCGGGTGCCCGACCCCGAAAGGGGTTGAAATAGGGGAGCTATCCCCCCGCCAAAGGCGGCTTTCTAGGGCCTTTCCTAGCTGATGCTGAGAGGATTGGGTTCTAGTCATGTGGTGATGGGCTGGTCTATCAGAGTGAGAACTGAGCGATCTCTGCCATACCCATAGCTTACTCTGACTGTTCCTTTAACTTATATATTTTCTAGATCTCAAGTGACGGCGTCTTTTCCGTGGATTGACCTCCCAATCTACCAAGATTGGAAGCCAAAGCGTCACATTTTTCCCTTGCCCCTCAACTTTCTCTTCATAATTGCTGAGGGGCACAGGGCCCTGGGTGGGGCTTTGGTTTCCCGGGCGTTTCCGCACCCTCCTCAGCTCCCCGCCATGGAGTGGCTTCGGTCACCCAGGCTTTATTGTGGTCGGCAGGAAGGGTTCTGTGGGGGCGCTCGGTTATGGCCTTGGAATTGCTCGGGGCCTTGGGGCTGTTCGGCCAGGCAGCTTGGGGAACAACAACAACAACAACAACAACAACAACCAGCACCGCCTTCATCCATATAGTACAAAGGAGTACAAAGGAAATCAAGCAACAACAGTCCTACTGACCCTTCTAGGCTGCTTGTCCTCCAAAACACTGAGGATCAAGTGTCCAAACAGTGGTTTGGTCTCCATCCTTCCACCTCTCTTTCGGTCTACCTCTCCCTTTCTGTCCTTCCACCTCGCTCTCGTACACCTTCTTAGTCATTCTCTCGTTTCCCATACGTTCCATATGGCCGAACCATCTCAAGGTGTCAGGGCATAAAGTCTGTAAAACATTTTTTCCATCCATTAACTTTTCCATTCATTTATTATTCCATTCATTGTTTTTCCATTCATTTGATTTTCCATTCATTAATGTTTCCATTCATTTAATTTTCCATTCATTAATATTTCCATGCATTAATATTTCCATTCATTAATATTTCCATTCATTTAATTTTCCATTTACATATTTTTCCATCCATTCATATTTCTATTAATTAATTTTTCCATTCATCCATTTCCCATCTATTCATTTTTCTATTCCTGCATTCATTCATTCCAATCCTTCCTCTGTTGCGACCCCAGCTATCCCGACAGCGATTGGAGGAGATACAGAAGGTGGTGGGGTGTGAGTGGGAGGGAGGAGGAGGAGAGGGTGAGGTCCATGTGGTGGTAACGGGAGAGATCACACGAGCCCTTCACTTCCACCAAGCTGACCATCTCTATCTTCACTACACTCTCTACCTCCCACCTGGTCAGTACTTTGGTTTGTTGTATAGCTGATTGTTCTCTCCTCCATCTCTCCCTCTCTCCCTACCTCAGCAGCTGACTGCCATCTCAAGTTGCTTGACAGGTCCCTGAATTCTATCAGTTTTATTCTACCTCATTTGTCTCTTGATCTGTATCATCGGCGTAAAGTTGGTGCCCTTTGTCTTTTATTTAAAGTTTTTAACAATCCTCAGCATCCCTTACATGAGGTTCTGCCTGGGCCCTATGTCCAGGCTCGTGTAACTAGATTCACTAGTAATCTTAATTATTTTGCCATGAGCCGTGTGAATTTTTCTACTACACAGTTTTCACAGTGTTTTGTGCTGGCCATGGTTGACTTGTGGAATCAGTTGCCAAATGAACAAATGGGAAAAGTCCAAATTAGTCTGGGCCCTTTGATGAAGTCCCCCTTTTTCCCCCTTTGACTAGTTAAATTAAGCATAACATACATAGGATAGTTTATTGCGGGTGTCATTACTTGTGGATGGGACTCCTTAATCTTGGTCGGCAACCCATCTAGGGGAGACAAGCTTATAACAATCCGAGTGGATAGAACTCATCAGTCTTGGTCGATGCAGTTTTTTTACCACCATGCACTTCTTGCTGAATAGCAGGGCTAAGGTGGGTGCCCTGATGATGAGGGACTTAAGTGAATACTTGCCACAGATTGCTAGACCACACCGTTTAGGAGAATCAGTGAAGTGATACGCACGAGCTGACTTGGTTGGTTTGGACACGTGGAGAGAATGGATGATCAGAACTGGGTGAAGAAATGCCAGACTGTGAACGTGGGGGGAGCTGCGCGTAGGGGTGTACCCAGAATGACGTGGGCTCGGGTACCCTGGTCCGATCTCAAAGTAAAGAACTTGACAACAGAGGCAGCCCTTGGCAGGGCCGCCTGGAAAGCCACCATTTAGGATGTGAGACTAACCACATTTTCTTTGGACAAAACGGTCTTTAAACTTGTATGTATATATATATATGTACCGTCCACCAAATAGCACACTGGCTGGCCAGAAACGCGAATCGTCGACCTCACGGTTTGCAGGCGAGTGCTTTACCAACCGCGCTACAGCCTGTGGCCAACCGTTTAAGGAGTAAACCTTATACAATTCTGTACTGCTTACCTTATGGTGAAGCAGGTTACTGGATGGACTAGCTACATACATACATACATACATACATACATACAATTTTAAGACTGAGTATTCCACACATAATGACATATGTGCAGTTTCAGTCTCTTGTCCTAATGGCGGCGTTCCAGGCAACCCTGTTAAGGGCTGCTTCACTTGTCAAGTTCTTGGATTTGAGATCGGCGCGTATAGTCCGATCCCAGGTCTTCCTCGGTCCACCCCTTGGTGCAGCTCCCTCCACAATCACAGACCTGCATTTTTTCACCCAATTTTGTTCATCCATTTTCTCCACATGTCCATACCATCCCAGTCTACTTGTACGCATCACCTCGCTAATACTCTAATGTTGGGGAACAACAACAACAACAACATACCTAAACGTCTCCTCAGCTCAACATTTGTTATTCTATCCTGTAGCCTGGCCCCACACATCCATCTCACCATTCTCATCTCATTACGTTCCATTCTGTTGACATCCTCTACTTTAACGGCCCATGTTTCTGAGGCATACGTCATTGCACTTCTAACACATGAGGCATACACCTTTCCCTTCAGGGGGAGAGGCATTCTTTTCATGGTCAGGATTGGCATCAGTTCTCTGAACTTCCGCCAGCCACACCTAATTCTAGCAACAGTGGCAGCCTCGGCCCCACCACCGGCAGAGATGGTATCTCCTAGGTAACAAAACTGCACACCACTGTAGAAAAATAGTACTAAAAAGATACAAAGAGGGCCTTGGAGTCAGAAGGAGCGGTCAATCCTGTAAATCCTTAAATAAACTGGCACGGGTTGTCCTTTTCATAGGGTATAGGTTGGCTTTTGGGCATTTTGTGTATGGGCACCCTCATAAAGGGGAATAAGGCGTCTGGCAATAGATAGACAGATAGTCATTAGGAAGTATGAGTATGAGAGATGCTATACAATTTCTTCTTCCCTGCTGTAAGCTCTTTTCACAACTTCCTTCTTCTTGGTACTGTTTTTATCACCCTCCAGGCATCTAGCCGGCTCCTCCCCGTCCCCCCCCCCCCCCCCCCCCCCCACCATTCCCAGGCACCCCCACACCTGTGGCAGCCATCTCAACAGCTGATACAATCACTCGATAGGTAAGGGGGTGGGGGGGGAGGGGGGACACAACAGTTTTGGCCGGGCACGCACAGGATGCTAGAGAACTCTGACTGTAACAGACATGGCTGCTGACATGTGCTTGATGGCTTGCTTGGTAGAATTCGACCGCCGACTATACGTCCTTGTCCGCTAATGGCATGACCGGGGAAAGTTTGTATGCTGCTCCTTAACTTAAAACAGCTAATCGCAAGCCCACTACTGGCAAGGTCTCACTGTATGTATATGCATGCGTATGATTGTGTACTTGTATGTTTTGGGGGTAGGGAGAGATGTGGATGGTTAGATAGATATAGGTGTGTAGATAATTCAATAGATAGATAGATAGAGTACAGATGCTATATACATACATATACACACGTGAGACTTGGTTAGAGGTGTGCTGAGTGCAAGACAAATACATATGCATTGTCTTTAGCTAAGTGGACTTCTGGCCATCATGTTACAGTGGGGCGGAGAATTTGTTATTTTAATATATCCGGTCTTCTGAATTGGATGTGCGGTAATGGATCAACAATAAAAAATGGAAATCGACGATATATCAGATTGGAAAATCGTATCTGGCACAGCCCTATGCTCAGATAATCTAACCATTAGCTTCATTAGTTACATTACTGTCTCTTTACATTGTAGGGTGGAGACTGAACAACGAGGGCGAGATGGAAGGGTTCACTCCAACTTGTGCAGTGAGCTATGTAGAAGGCATTCCTACAGCTCACTACTCCACACCCTTCACGCTTGATCTCATACGACATAGCTCAGGTAAGAAACAATTTCAGTAGCCGGACAATCGACCGGTGTCTCTGAATCACCTCCATCTTACCCATCTTAGAGGTGTTGCTATTGTTATCAGATTTGTATATTTTTATAGGTTTTAGCTATTACAGTATATGGACACCTCAAGTATATATATATATATATATATATATTTTTTTTTTTTTTTTTTTTTTTTTTTTAACGATTAGCTTAACCAGACCACTGAGTCACTGTGAGAGACTCTTATAGGGCTGGCCCTAGCTAATGCTAAGATTAAGTATAAGTAGATTTTATTAATTGTCACTGCTGAACTGTGTTGTTGTTGTTGTTGCTGTTCCTCAGGCTGTCTGGCCGAGCAGCCCCAAGGTCCCGAGCAAGGCCAAGGCCATAACCGAGCGCCCCCACAGAACCCTCCCAGCTTACCACTAATAATGCCCAGGTGACCGTAGCCACTCAAAGGCAGGGAGCTGAGGAGGGTGCGGAAACGCCCGGGAAACAAAAGCCCCACCCAAGGCCCTGTGCCCCTCAGCAATTATAAAGGGAAAGTTGAGGGGCAAAGGAAAAATGTGACACTTTGGCTCCCAATCTGCCAGGGTTGGCAGTAGGGAGGTCAATCCACGGAAAAGACGCCGTCACTTGAGATCTAGAAAATATATAAGTAAAAGGAACAGTCAGAGTAAGCTATGGGTATGGCAGAGAATGCTCAACTCTCATTCTGATAGACCAGCCCATCACCACTGCTGAACTGTGTAGGAAATACCCCTGCTCTGATTGTAAGAAGGAAGTTGGGGTAACTCAGTGAGAGACTTATAGAGCTTGAACCACCAGATGTCACCCCATCTTAATAGGTACAGTACTGCATGGCCAGGGGAGTTTTTGCTTGCGTTGAAGAAATGTATAATTTGACCGTTTAGTTGCTTTGTTCTTGTCATTAATCTTGTTTGGCTTCGGAAGTGGGCTGTGAGTAAGAAGACCCCTCTGACTGTTAACAAGTATGGGGTGATATCTGGTGGAATTGATAGTTTTGAATGTGTCTCATTCAGAGCTTTAAATATCATCAGTACATACAAGATGTACTGGGACAAAAGGTTACCTACTTTAGGTAGTTGATGTTAAGTTTATAATATTAAGGGTGACTAGGGTGACTTAGGTTCCATCTAGAATTACTAGTATTGACTCGGGATATGTACAACTGGAATGTATTCGGATAATTAAGTTAGCTACAGTATGTGGTATGATTACTGCAGAAGATGGTGCAGAACCTACCTCTATGGAAAGAGTCAGAAGTGGGTGGAAGAATGAAACTAGCAAGTTTACAATTGTAAGTACAGTATTTATTATTTTAGATATGCCTATATAGTAGCCTCATAAATGCACCGTATGATATTGTTGTTGTAGTAGTAGCCCCAAGATGCCCTTTATGGTAATCCTGCGGCATCCAGGTAGTCCCCGGAGCTGCACCTCTTTGGAGGTAGGGTATAGTGAGATTTGTTTGTGAGGGAGCAACGTGGGAGAAGGTCAGTTTTCTCCATCCACAGCTCTCACAGCAGCGCCATCATTGCAGGCGAATCTTATTGGTGAGCTTGTACCGTGCGTATACAGTACATATAATTATTTTTGATGATATTTTTCTTTTCTAATTCATTTTCTTTTCCAATGTTAACAGGGAGAGGATGGCCACTATTACTACTGGGAGCATACTCGGTAGATTGGCTGGGACGGGACAGAGACGAGGGATACGCTTCATTCATATTGCCAACCCCAGGTTCGTTACCTACCCACACAATTTTATTTATGTTTATTGTTATTATTATATTAATGTCTATTATTATGGGAGAAGGAAAGTGCGCTTGATTACTGGAAGACAGGCATAATAGTCCCCCTGTATAAGGGTAAAGGGGTGAGAAGAGTGTGTGGTAATCACCGGGGGACAGTGGCGGCTGTTTATGAGGTCTGGTGAGCTGCAGACCTCCCTGGCTCTCAGCCCTGCCAGGCAGAAGTCTATGATAGGCATAGGAGGTTACGGTTTTGACAACCCGTAGGGAAGGAAGGAAAAACTAATATTTATTGGTGGCTCCTGAAATCAATGACGTAAGAGCCTATGATAATATGGCCTCGTTCCGGGCTCCTCAGAGCCCGGGTTAACCTCGATTACGGCGGTCGAGAACCAAGATCATCTTAGGGGGTACCCCTTAATCATTCCTAAGGTACGTCATTGAGACGGAGCCACTGAAAAGTAGGAAATAAAAAAGAAAAGAATTAACACAGTTTGAACACCGCGCCTCAGCGCATTCCAATCTTCCTCTGCTTCCCATGAGCCTGACTCATACCTCCTCCTGCCCAGGAGCGACCTCTAAAGTATATCAAGTTGGGCATGTGAATGGGAAGGGGATGGTGGGAGGGCAATTGTCGTCATTGACTTCAGGAGCCACCAATAAATATTAGTTTTTCCTTCCTTCCCTACGGGTTGTCAAAACCGTAATTTATTGGTGGCTCCTTACGTCAATGACGTAAGAGCCTAGAATATCACGACCGGTGGAGGGACCTTCATATGCTCATCAAGCTAAAAACAAGAATCTATGAGGAAGACCAAAAAACGAAAACTGTGATATGTGCTTAAATATGATGACACTAAGCTGTATAGAAGAGTGAGGAGTAAGGAAGATGTGGGTTTGCTTCAAGGAGATGTGGAGGGCATGAAGGGATGGTCTGAGCATTGGTTAATGCCTTTTCTCCTTTTCATCCAAAAAAATGCAAGTACATGTGGATTGGGACAAGCAAGATAGACAAGGTAGGATACTGTATGTATGAAGCGATGGAGGAAGTGAATGCAGAAAAGGATATAGAAGTAGCGGATATAACAATAAGTTAAATTTCTCAGAACATTTAGCGGAAAAGATAAACAAAGCCAATAGAATTGTAGGGCTGATAAGGAGGACATTTGTGTCACTTGACGAGGAAATCTTCAGGAATCTCTATACAGCGCTGGTTAGGCCGCACCTGGAATATGCGAACCAGGTGTGGGCTCCATATATGGTAAAGGATATAGAAGCAGTGCAGAAAGTGCAGAGGAGAGCTAGCAAGCTAGTACCAACGTTGAAGAACGCGGGCTATGAGCACAGGTTGAGGACACTGGGGGCTTCCGACACTGGCATATAGGAGAAAGAGAGGGGATATGATAGAGACTTTTAAGATAGTGTCAGGAAAGTATGATGAGGATGTGTGTGAAGGTATCTTCTTGATGCGGGAGGGAACAAGAACGAGAGGACACTAAGATAATTTACAAAGAAAGAAATAGGCTTGAGAAGGCAAAGAACTCATTTTGTGATAGAGTGGTAAATGAGTGGAACGCACTGCCCCAGTATGTAGTCGATTCCGAATCAATAAGGGAGTTTGAAAGTAATCTTGATAAAGCATGGGGAAGACAAGATTTGAAGTTTGATTATACAGCAAAAATACTGAATAGTAAAAATGTTACGTCTTCTACCGCCGCCGCCAACACCGTGAACGACCGCAGCAGTGCAAGTACTGGTACTGAGCTGGATACACAGGCCTAGTTTGCCTTTTTCCAGAGGATCTACTGTAAGAAACTGTAAGAAATAAGAGTATAGCAGTAAGAAAAAGATGTATAAGGCGGGTACCATTAAAGAAGCCTTATCTCAGAAAAATAGAACTACTGAGGTGTGAATACTGGTAATCGCATATCACAAAAAAAAAAAAAAAAAAAAAAAAAAAAAAGTTACACATTGCAATAATGTATAGGTATTGCTATGTAACAGATCTAGTGCAGTAATAGCACTCCTGCTATCCATTCGGATTGTGTGTCCTGCCAACTTGTCATGGAACTTAACACGCCCCCTCCTTTTTCCTTTAACCCTTAAAGAGCGGCGCTCGACTTAAGTCGTGCACCAATTTGCAGCAAGTTAGGAGCATTATTAAGGCTTTTAACCCTCCAACCCCGGCTAGGGTAGATCGTGACTGTACTCTGTGACCGGGGGTTTTGAGGAATTTTGGTCCATGTTGATTCACCTGTTACTCCTGAAATACATGACACAAAGCTATAAAAAAAAAAAAAAAAAAAATTTGCACAAACCTTCATGTGTAGAATGCCGTTGAGTAGAGGTCTCTAGCCCAAGTGATTGCATAATGGCGAGCGCGGGAAGTGGAGTGATTTTTATGCGGGAAAATCTTCCCGCGTTCGGATGCGTCGCCTTGGCCCAGGCCCTGGCTTGGCTAACCTACTGCGCACTTAGCCACTCGTCGCGCCAGAGTTTTTACCTCCCGGAGTCGATTTTATTTATTGATAGTGATGTTATTATAGTTATTTGGAGTCCAATTATATAAAATATGTGTATTAGGCTATCATTGTCACTAATATTTCACATTTTCACTCGATACCGTAGTTTTTATGAGTAATTGAGGCTGGTTATTGTTATATTACGCACTAATTATTCGTTATCACAGGTGTTTATTATACTTTGGCCATCTAATATTAGTTTGTGTGTCACTTTCACTTTGGTAAATATGCTTGAGAGAGTGTCACTGTCACTGATAATGCTCATTTTCACTTGATACGGTACATTTTATTAGTAATTGAGGTAGGTTATTGTTATATTAGGCAGTGATTATTCGTTATCACAGGTGTTTATTGTACTTTGGCCATCAAGTATTGGGTGTTGTGTCATTTTCACTTTGATAAATATGCTTTAGAGAGTGTCACTGTCACTGATAATGCTCATTTTCACTTGATACGGTACATTTTATTAGTAATTGAGGTAGGTTATTGTTATATTAGGCACTGATTATTCGTTATCACAGGTGTTTATTATACTTTGGCCATCTAATATTACTTCGTGTGTCACTTTCACTTTGGTAAATATGCTTGAGAGAGTGTCACTGTCACTGATAATGCTCATTTTCACTTGATACGGTACATTTTATTAGTAATTGAGGTAGGTTATTGTTATATTAGGCAGTGATTATTCGTTATCACAGGTGTTTATTATACTTTGGCCATCTAATATCATGTCATGTGTCACTTTCACTTAGTTATATGCTTTGTAAACGTTTTATATACAATTTATTGTCTTTTTTCACTTATTTATATATGTTTTCATAATACATGACTTTTTTATCACAATACATTGTTTTGTTTCCACTTGTTGCCTATATACATACATATTGTCAGTCTTTGGTACTTTCACTATGATTATTAGTTAGTACTCCTGCTTGGTGTGGTACTCAGCAAAGCACGGTATAGCACATAGTGACACCTGGCACTCCACACACTGCATGGTGGTCTTTTTCTGCTTCCTCGGCCTCACCTGGCTGTTCCAGCAGACATGGCACCGCCTTCTGCTAATGGTGACTCCATCTCGATCCAGAGGCAGGTAACCGAGCTTGTGCACATTTAGATACTGTGCACACTGCATGTGGCCCTGAACGGGGGGCACAGGTTGTGCCACTGCCCTCTGTGGCGTAGCGTCCAGGAGCTCCACCAACACCTGTTTTTGGAACCTCCGCAGGCTACTGAACTTCCTGGGTGTGCGCGGATTCCGAAGCCTGTAGGCATTTAGCATTGACATGTCCACCATGTACAGAAAGAACTTTTTGTACCATCTGCACGAGGTACGCAGACAGTCGATGAAGCCTATCTGCATGTCGGACTTGTCCACCAGCCTCATATTTATGTTGTAGTCCATTACAGCATCGAGCTTGGTCACCCTGATTTGGGTGCGGCGATCCACCTTGCCAGTCTCAACCATTTCCCCCTTGTGGACGGTGCTCAGGAGGTTGACCTTCCGCTGGTCGTGCCAGTGGATAGCCAGAATGGGTCCCGACTTCTTCTTGAAGACATCGCCTTTCTTGGTTTTAGGAGGGAAAGTTGGCATGCGCTTCCTATTCGCTCTAACTGTGCCTACAGTCCCCGTCTTGCGCTGATGGAGGTACTTTGAGAGAGTGGGGGATGTGTAGTAGTTGTCCGTGTAGAGGACGTGATTCTTCTGGAAGTACCGGTTCATCATGGCTTGAACCACTGCTCCGCCAAAGCCAATGAGGGGGTCTATTTCCACGTCCCCTTCCTTCCCGCTGTAGACCAGGAAGTCCAGGACATAGCCAGTTTGGCAATCGCACAGCACAAAGAACTTTATACCAAAGCGATGTCTCTTTGAGGGGATGTACTGCCTGAAGCTCAGCTTTCCCCGGAACAGCACAAGAGACTCGTCAATACAGACGTTGCAGAAGGGCGTGAAGTATGACGTGAAACGTTCTCGCATCATCTCGTACAACGTCCTAATCTTCCACAGCTTGTCAGAGAGATGCATGTCGGTGTTGGTGACAAGATGGAGCGCTCCGAGGATGTCGAGGTACCGGTCCCGAGAGATGTATTTCCCGAAGGCAGGGGTGGATATCAGATCTTTGGTGATCCAATAGTCAGCCAACCTGTGCTTCTTTACATGAGGCATTAGCATGGTGATTGCCAGGAACACCATGAACTCGGGATGAGTCACTGGGGTCCACCGCTTCATGTGGCCCTTGGTCACCTTGCCAAAAAAGTTCACCTGGATTTGGTGGTGCTTGTTTGTCTCCTCTATGACAAACTCAGTAACCTCCTTATCAAAAAATGCCTCAAAAAGCTCATGTGGTGGAGCATTGGGGCCTGCGGGAAACCTTGGGGTAACTCCTGAACCCTCCTGTACTTCATCAAAAGGGGTTACATCAGGGTCATTCACTTCATCAGCAGCCACATCCTGACAGTTGAAAATATAAAATGGGTCCTGCTGGCGACGCTGACGAGGAGCTGCAAGCTGGGGCAGCACGCCCACGAACTTTGGCGGCACGCACCCTAGGGCGGCCAGGAGCGCGACGGCGCCCAGGCCCAGCCCGGCGGCCAGGGTGGCCAGGAGCACGACGGCCCTGGGCCAAGCGTCTGGGTTGAGGGTCGTCGATGTCCATAAAGTCATCGTCGTTGTCGTCAGAGCCGTCATCTTGCCCTGACGGTGGACCCATGTAATCATGGCCAGAGTCATCTGTGAGGTGCCCTTCATCTTCAGACCCCCCTCATAATCTCGCGGGGAACGAATGATGCGTGGGCGGCGTGTAGGTCGGCGAGGTGGGGAAGGAGTGGCAGGTGAGGCTCTGTCATCTTCATGCAGAGGTTCGGGGCTCCTTGGCCTACGACGAGTCGTAGACAGCACTGGTTCAGTGTCTGTAGGTGCAGGTATGGATGCGAGGTCAAATACATCGTCAGGAACCTCTGTTGTAGGCTGGAGAGGTGGGGTGGACCCTGGGGAAAGTTGCGGGGGCGTATGGCTGGGACCGGCAGGGGTGGAAGCCGCGGGAGCCTCGAACAAAGAGCGCCTACTTGTAGCTCCTTTTTTCACATATTTTCTCCCTTTTCCCTTTTCTTTAGTAGTATGTCTCCTCTCGGGGAAAATAGGGGGTAAATAGGCCGAAAGTGGGGGGTCCTCAACCCTAGGCAGTGCTGGTGGTGGTGGGGAAGAATGGCGGGCGCCTGGGGCAACTTGGGTGGCGTGGGTAGATAAGGAAGACAATGGCGGGTCAACCTCACCCTCACGCTCACCCTCACTGGCACCCTCACGCACTGCTCCCTCAACAAGTTTTAGGGCCTCTTTCCTGGCTGCCGCGGCCGCCTTTTCAAGAACTTGCTTCTTATAAAAACGTATCTTGAATGGGGATTTAGCTGGCGAAGGGCTAGGTGTCGTGTCACTCAACCTAAACTTGGCAGTCGACCTAGTGCTGTCCCATTCGCTCACTCTCACTACACTCTCATCACCTTGCACAACTATATCACATTCAGTACTATCATCACTATCATCGTCATGCTCAAATCCAACAAATTGCGCGTCTCTTTGATGAATTTCGTCTAGATCGTCTAAATCTTCACTATAGTGCGACTGATAAGACTCGGAGCTATCACTGCCCAAGTCATCAACACTATTTTGTCCTTCACCACGTTCATAACTCCTCAAAGCTATTTCAATACCTCCAGGAGTCAACGCATCTTGTACGTGCCTTTGCGTTAGGGCGCGACGAACCTGGGCAGGCGTCGAAGGGAGCATGGAATCGGACACAGGGGAATCACTTTTTGGGCTAGTATCCATGTTGGCGGCAAGGTTGAGACTGTTTTGGTGGCGTACATGGTGTCTGGTGGCGTCACCTAGTGGCCACGGAACGAAATGTTTACGCGCGCCATTCGAAAGCACATACGCAAGCAATGGTACAATGTTGTACCACCCGGGTTCCTCGGGTCAAAACATAATGGTACACACGTGTACCACCCGGGGTTGAAGGGTTAAAGGGTTAAAATAGAGTGCAAATGGCCGGGAGCGCAGCGGGCCAGACAGCCGACTCCCAGGGCTTACAGCCGCCCATTAACTCATGTTCCCTGTGTTCTCGAGAGGCCGGCAGTGTAGCCAGTAGTGAGCATAGCTGGGAAAAATATACCGATATATGCTAAACTTCCATGTTCGTGGCATCACTGCAAGAGAACCACGAGTGCTACGTAGCTCGTTCTGGTCTAATTTTGAAGCTTGTAGTGCCTAGTTTTTTGCTAAATATTTTTTTTTTTCATGCAGATGCTTGATTTATCATGCAGGAGGGCCTGAATATGCCCAAATGAGCCCAAAACACCCCGCTAGACAAGGGTTAAGGTGGATGGTAGGACACAACTTCTATTACCTTCCAACACTGGTAATAAAAGCATTGAACAAATATATCCATCTACTTATTGGCCTCCGTGGGCATGTTCCAGCTTCAACGCTATGCTTGGTAATTTGTGTCTTATTCAGATGTACCGATAAGCATATGGCTAGGGAACGCTGTGTTAGAGGATCAAAGACCCGTCTGAGTTATATCCTACACTGAAAAACCAATGGGGAAAACTCCTGGTGGTGGCCCATATGTGCATATCATGGGTTTTATGCAATCAACTGAGGCTCAGCTTCCTTAATTATATCTGCAATAAAGTTTGCTAACACTTTCTTTCCTGACCTTATTGAACCTTCTGGGGGAAACCACAATTGTGTCATATTCCTAGGAATAACAGACTTAGAGTAGGTATATAGTGCTTTAACAGGGCATAGAGCATGGAGTATCTTTGCTCTTTTCAAGGCAGGAATAAAGAAAGGTGTAAGGATATGTTCCTGGTGCTCATTTTTGCGATGAATCTGGTGCAGTAACCATATGTACAGAATCATTATAAGGGGCAAAAAACATAGACAGTTAGTGGGCCTTGCCATGGCTGTCCATTCTGAGACCCTATGGACAGTAGCCAGGGTCATCAGAGACACACACTTTTTTAAGTTTCTTGCCTGTATTTGGTCTCACAGGATAAGACCTAGACTGTGACAAAGTTAGGACCCTCGTGATTGACCATTGAGGAAGGAAATGACGATTTGGGGCTCTGAGCTTAAAGCAAGCCTATATAAAACCATGTTCATCTTTCTGGGGCAAAGGTAAACCAGTAAGAGACAAGAAGGGTTGCTTTCTGCCGATACGTGGTTTATAAGTGTGTTAACTGTTAGTTTTTAAAAACCGATTAAGCAATTTAGGTGCTTCAGTAACAAAACAACCGATGGAGACTGGTGGGTTGACTCTACACTCCAAGTTGTAAATTGTTTACAGTGTGAACTATACTGTCTTAAGTTGATGCTGTGTATTGATTAGTGAGCGTATCCGTGATTTCCTTGTCGTAGGCCGGTAGCCATTTGGATTTGAAAATGTCCACATAGTAAAATTGAGCGAGGTCTGCAGGTTTCCAATTTCTTTCGAGTGGAAATAGGACAGGGGGGGGGGGGGGTTGCAGAGGTTCTTGTACCACTGAGTAAGTGGAGTGTGCAATACCTGAGTAGGCCACATAGGGGCAACCCGGCCCATTTGACCCTGAAACCTGAGGTGATGAATGATTCTCACATCAAATTCTATGTCCACCTGTTCCAATTCACTGTGAGGGCATCTGGGCCCCTTTCTCGTGTTATGTCATTCCGAGATATGTACGACTGGAGCTTCGTTGATTTTACGAGATGTAAACAGATCGGTTTGGTGTAACAATTGGGAGAATTAAGTGGTTGGTTGCTTTTTGTTTGAAAGCCCATTCCGCTGAGGTAATCTTTCCCTTGGACTGAGCATCCGTCCACAGGTTGGAGATCCCTGGTAGATATGTTGCATGGATTAATATGGAATGTTTTTGGGCTAGAGAGCATGTCTTTTCCGAGAGATCTTGGGGAAACCTGGCCCGGGTGGGGACCTGTTTCCTCAAGCAAATTACAGTGGTCATGTCGTCCATCCGGCATGCCCTTGACCTGGAGGTCAATGACATTGCATGAACTCTGGGAAAATTAGAGGGACTGTTAGCTCTTGGGTATTGATGTGACCCTGACTTAATGTTGTCCCTTTCCCGTGATTCTAATGGCCTTCCGTTGACTGATAGTCCCATCCTATTAGACTCGAGGTGTCTGTGTCCACCCATAGAGTGGGAGGTGGCTCTGACCAATGTGTCACTGATCCCTTTACCTGAGGTTTTACTACAAACGACAGAGGGTGTAGAATTCTCTTTTGGATGAAGAGAGGGGAATTGTGAGGTGTTAGAGGGAAGGCTTTGTTGCCTGGCCAGATTAGTTCCTTCAACCTGAGGAAGCCTAGGGGCCTTGTAATTTTGAGCCCAGTTTCTAGAGCCTATAGGGAATTCCCAAAGTTTTCTGGTTATAGTCTTGGTATGCAATACTTGAATAGTTTTATTTGAAGACGTTTGGCATTGGTTGGATTTTGTTTTATAGTCTGAAGTTGTGTATCCCAGATTAATGCTATTCATTCTGCTGATTGTGTAGGAGTGAGATTTTGATTTCTCTAATTTTACTCTGAAAACCAACTTTGGCCCATGTTGCATGACTATCAAGGTTTGTTCTTGGTAATGGTGTGGGGAAGACCACAGCGTCATCCAATCTTGAAGGTAAAGCAGTATTTTTACACCTTCTTTGAGTAGAGGGAGGAGAGATTGTTTCACTATCTTGGTGAAAAATTCTGGGAGCTATGATCAAGCTGAATGGAGTTCTGGTTAACATTGCCGCTTTGATTCTGAAGGGGATAGCTAGGAACCTTTGATACCTCTTGCTATTGTGATGTGCCAGTAGGAGTCTTCTATAGCTAGAGTAATTATTCAGACCTTGGTTGTAGAATTAGGTTTACTTGGGAAATAGTTAACATCCTGAACTTCATATTGTGAATTAATTTGTTGAGGAGGAACCAGTCTATCGTAGGCTTTAGTTGTAGACTGTCCCTTTTGGGGAGAGGAGCATGTGTGATAGAGAAGCTGGCATGCCTTCTGGCACCCAAGTCACAACATTGTCTGTCAACATTTGGTTCATCAATGTTTTTTAACTCTAGATTGTTAGACTGAGCTCTGAGGGAGGGTTAGCTTGTTTGCCAGTAAACTGCCCAAACAAGTCCCTCTGAGGGCTTAGCAGCAGAGCATGAACCTTATTCCAGGTCGTTTGGGGAAACAATCTGCATGTGAATCGAGGTGAGAAGAGAGCCGGAGTAGCAATATCTTTGGGTATATTCTTGGACAATTGGGTGAGTGGATACTGTCTAGCTCTAGTTGCCTTAAAAGAATGCAATCTTGATATTCCCAGTGGTCATCCGAGAATTACCACGTGAAGCTCTTCTGATAAAATGAAGTGCAGACCTGGAGTTTTGTTCAGGGATAGAATCTGCTACTTGCCTCATGGCTTGTGCAAGTTGTTGTTGTGTGATAACATTTTACAGTAACCTATGGGTTCTTTGTCGTAGTTTAAAGTCTTTGTCAGTCCGTGCAGGGTAGGTGTATTAATCATGGGGTCAACTAGTTGGTTTACAACTATTGTTGGAGATCTGAGATATTTCCAGAACTCCTGGGGAATAGAGTCGGAGTTGTATTTATTGGTGGCTCCTTACGTCAATGACGTAAGAGCCTATGTTAATATGGCCTCGTTCCGGGCTCCTCTGAGCCCGGGTTAACCTGGATCACGGTGGTCGAGAACCAAGATCATCATAGGGGGTACCCCTTAATCATTCCTACGGTACGTCATTGGGTTGGAGCCACTGAAAGTAGGAAATAAAAAGAAAAAATTAGCACAGTTTGAACACCGCGCCCACGCGCGCTCCGGTCTTCCTCAGCTTCCCACACACCTGCAGTTGGCTGTTCCTCCCAGGAACCTTCTCTCTCGCCCACCGACCCAGCCAAGGTAGACGTTTGTGTCCTTACCTCATGCTCAGGGTTGCATAGCCCCTCTTGAGTGCGTCATTTTTGGTCCATAGTGAATATTAGTGCAGTTGAAATCATATACGCGTTTAGGAATGTGTTTGTTTGGACCAATTTCACTTGTAATCCTGTAAGTAAGGACTTCGTAGTCTGGGCTGGTCGGCGGGCGTGTTATCAGAGCCACTTTCACTTTCTAAAACCTCAAATTATTTATTTCTGTATGTCGTGTCATACGAACCTCGGCTCTTTAGCGACAGTGTCTTTTTGTTCTGTGATAGTGTGTTTTAACATTGTAGCTCGATAGATACTGACTTAAGTGTTGAATGATATGCGAGTGTCAAGCAGCTTATATCTGTGAGTCCTGACAGACAACCCCCGGTTGTGCCTACTGCCTAACCAGAGGTTATTTTTCAGCCACCGTAAGATTTGTACTTAGGAACAAATTTCCTAAGCCTAATTTGTTCTGTGCTGGTTGTGTTTTAACATGATACCATGACAGATATTCCCTTAAGAGTGGAATTATAGGTAAGTATAAGATTCATGTATCTGTAATTCCTGACAGGTAGCCTCTGGTTGTGCCCTGGCCAGAGGTTATTTTTCAGGCCACCGTAATATTTGTACTTCGGAACAAATTTCCTATAGTCATCCTCCTATGAAATGAGCTACAAGGTGGTGTCCCTCGCCCTGTGCGGTGTTGTCAAATATTCAAAGCTTTAACAACAAATGTTAGTTTTTCAGGCTATTAACAAATTAATTTTAGCTTTTATGACTATATATATTATATTACAATTTTTAAAGGTTATGTGGTGTTAAGAAACATATCATTTTAAGGATATATAGAAGGAATTTATACAACATATGGCACGCTATTTAGAACATGCTGCCATTTTTCTGGGGACAGCTATAAATAGATTGAAGGAGTGGTAGGATATGCGACGTTGCCAAGTAATGTCAATGCGGTTCTGTTGGCTAAGCACGCACTCACACACACCCCTACAGATACACACACAAACACACACATACATACACAATCTCCAAAATGCAATATAGCACAATGTAATCCCATCAAAAGAGAGAGAGAGAGAGAGCTGGATACGAGTAATGGCAACGCTTTAAATGGCCTCAAACTACGACAACAACATCACCCAGGTCAGACGGTCACTAACCCTCATTCATAGCGCGACCACCATGGAAGGAAAAACTCGCAAAAGTTACTCTCATCTTCATAGCCAGGCAAGGGAGATGCTGTACAATGTAAATAGGTATATACAAATATAGCCTACCTATTATTTCGTTTCTGTAACTTTTATACAAGAATACCAATAACCCTTCCAGACATAAAAACGTCTTTTACATTTATTTCAAGTTTCCCTTCTAAATGTGGTTTTCCTTGGTTTCCCGTTTTCTAAAAGGTTTGTTTTGGTAGAAATCTGGCACCACCGCACAGGGCGACCTTGACCTCCTTGGAGCTCATTTCAGTTGAGTTTGACTATAAGTCTAAATTTCCAGAAAATTTTAACCTATTTTCATTCAATGCTTCATACCACAATAAACTACGATACTTTCTGTATTTACTTCCAAGTTTTTCCTTTAAAAAGTGAATTCATATAACTTTAACATTATTCAATTATTATGTTCCTTCCAACAACCAACCATACTCCTAAAATCGATTAATGAAATTTACAAACACATGTGGCAGTCCGTGGACTCGAACCCAGGATGCTCACACCGAAAATCAACACCTTATACATCGCACCACGAAGACAGTTAAAGGTTGGTGGACACTGCCTACGATTTATTATGCAACTTCGAATCCTGCATATCAATCTAAGCATGTACACACATCCCAACTGCAACTCACGTAGGCTATGCATATGTGAATGGAAAGAGCAATTAATGGGCCTTAACCACTTAGGGAAGTCCTCTCGATAAATTACTCCTGAACCAATATCAATTATTATGTTCCTTCCAACCATACTCCTAAAATCGATTAATGAAATTTACAAACACATGTGGCAGTCCGTGGATTCGAACCCAGGATGCTCACACCGAAAATCAACACCTTATACATCGCACCACGAAGACAGTTAAAGGTTGGTGGACACTGCCTACAATTTATTATGCAACTTCGAATCCTGCATATCAATCTAAGCATGTACACACATCCCAACTGCAACTCACGTAGGCTATGCATATGTGAATGGAAAGAGCAATTAATGGGGCCTTAACCACTTGGGGAAGTCCTCTCGATAAATTACTCACGAGTGCCTCATCATATTTACCTTCAGTCAACTTAAAGGCATTTGTTTCATTAGAACCAGCAAGACTACAGCTGATAGTCTCTATACTGTATTACAAAATGAAATACAATTACATTTCATTATTAACCCTAGGCCCGGGTACCAAGGCCCGGATACCAGGACCGCCAGATATGGTGACAGTCCCGGATCCCAGATGGGCGGATAATATCATAACAACATACAACCTCAAGTTCCCGAGTTCCCGGGTCCTTAGCACAATAAGGCCCGGTTACCAGGACTACCAAGTATGGCAAAAGTCCAGGGTACCCAGAAGGGCCGGAAATACAATAATAACATACCACCATACAACCTCAAGTTCCCGAGTCCTTATCTCGATAAGGCCCGGTTACCAAGGCCCGGTTACCAGGACTACCGAGTACGGCGAAAGTCCAGGGTACCCAGAGGGGCCGGAAATACAATAATAACATACCACCATACAACCTCAGGTATTAAGGTCAGGTGATAATCGTTCCCTAGGCTAAAGTATGCCTACCCAGGAACATAAATTAATTTTTAAGAGGAAACACTATGAAGGAAATAAGGTTTCCAATATACTCAATAATCTCAGGGATTAGGTCTAGAGTATAAATCATTTTTGGTAACATTACCTAAGGCCATGAATAGGCCTATGTAGGCCTACATATTAATAAATTTGGGTGATAATGAATGTTTCATTTCCCCTGGAATATATAAACTGAATAGCCTAGATAGTTTATTCCTGTGTTACACCAACTGTTCTATGAAACTTAAAGGCGTTAACACCACAGGCTTCCTTTAACCCCGTCAGACTCATTATGATGCAGAGGTTGCCAGATTAGCAATAATAAATAGAGTTCTCTCACTTATAATTACCTCTCCAAAATTAGTTTTCTGCCCACAGCTAACTCAAAGACAACTGCAGAGGTTGAAGTAACTAAACTAAAGGTTTCTAAATACCCCTGATGGTAACAAAGGCTTTAAAGTATCCCTAATATGCTCAAAATCGCGTCATATGTCGGAGAGGGTTAAGAAACGCCGCCTGTAACCTTTTATATTTTGATATTAAACTGACCTGATTAGTACATGTTCATTGGATACAATAATACCATACAAACATAAAGCCAAACCCGAATACATACAGACTACGGCCATCTACCCAAGCATTATAATACCGAGTGGTATTATAACACAATGCAACCGGGTCGTAACATAATACCATAAAAGCGGCCAGGCTCCAGTAAGCCAGTTTACCAAGTACTCCAACGACTGTCAACACGACAGTACATATCACTTTACCGAGTACTCTGACGACAGCATATATCACAACAAAATTCTTTTGAAAGGCTCGGTTACTCTAGGCCTAGCCTAAACAACATTTTTTCCACCGGGTACCCTAAGCGGACCCAAACTTTAATTTAAAAAACATACCAAGTCCCAATATAAAAATTTAACTAGAAATTATTACCGGGTACTCTTGGTTAGGTCAGACTTTAATAAAGAAGTCAGACCCCGTTAACTAATAGTTAACATACCTAACAGATTTAAGATAAGGGCAAAAGCTTAAATAAGTAAGTTTTCTAATCAGTTAAAAAAAAAAAAAAAAATGTGTGAGTCAATCCAGAATACCAATATTCCCGGGTGACAGTTCCATACTGCCACCACCATAAGGGTGCCAGGTGATTCAAGGCTGTGCCATACTGGGACAAGGACTATGCCAGATCCCGGTAAAAGAAACAAATATTATTTTACCCAGTAGGCTACCCTAAACTTTGTCATACTCTAAGAAAAAACAATCCAGGGTTCCAAGAAAGGAATCAAATGGAAATTCTTGCCGGTTACTCTAGGCTGGGTCATACTTATGATCATTTTTATTTAAAATAAACAATACAAGGCTAGTGCCCATTTTTGCCCCCATGGTAGACATAACCATCTCACCTGTTGCTCCCTTCATTCGGCTAAATAACCCGTACCTCTAAAATGAATTCACTGGGCAAAACTCTAGACATTTCCAAGTCACCTTTTTTTTTTTTTTTTTTTTTTTTTTTCTATATTCCAACTACTCCCTCTCGGGCATAGGCTGAGAGCCTGTACATTCCACCGCTCAACACGGTGAAGCCCGTGAGGTCTTGTTCCAGTCTGGGGAGTGAGACATGCGAAGCAACCACCATGGCTCGAAGCAGCTCCATCTCTGAAGCGGCCGGTTGCTTCGCCCAAGTGCTTCACAGTCTCACCCTCCAGACTCAGACCCTCACTCTCAGAACGCCACCTATTGAGCAGTGAACTCACTAGGCATTGTCCCCCTGTAACATATTTTGAATATGGGAATATTCATACAGTGTTATTTAATCAGGGAACAATGAGGGTATTTTTTTGGCATTTCGGTGGGCTTTGTGGTAATGCACTGATACTAGGTACAGCACAAATTCAATCCCAATAATATCTTCCCATTGACATATCGGGATTTGAACCCGGGTCCATTGGATTACCAATCCAGTGGCATGACCACTCCACCACACCTCCCCTAAAAAAAACACCTACGAAGTGTATTCTCACGAATCACATATTTTAACTAATTTCCAGGAAACAAGTACAAGTTTCCTGTCCCTTCCTAAAAAGGCTATACTTGCCTAACAAATTTCTGGGTAATTATATCCAGTTATACCGAATATTAATTCACTAGGCTACTTCTTACATAAAAGACATCATCACCAGAATTCCCGGGAATGAGCGTGCAGACTTCCTCGCTAAGCAAGCGTGTCATGGTACACCCTCTACTACTTTGCTGCGTTCAGAGGATATGCTCCCTGTCCTCCGTCGCCATGTTTATGACGCTTGGAGAGTTGAGTGGAGAGCGCAACCATTAACTGGCCACCTTCGCTCCATTAAGGATGACATACACTTGTGGCCCTCTTCAATTAATGGTTCACGTGCAGACCAAACCCTATTAACTAGATTACGTTTAGGCCACACACGCCTCACACATGGTTACCTGATGTCCACCCCTCGTGGTCAACCACCTGAATGCCAACATTGCCATACATCATTGACTGTTTTTCACTTTCTTTGTATTTGTCCCGTCTATGCATCTGAAAGACGGAGATTCTTGCGGAACACCTCATTACATGGCATCCTCTCTGACTCAGACTCTTTCAATTTCACCCCTATTCGTCACTTCCTGAGAGCGATAAATTTATACAATGACATATAACTACTGACATATACGTGACTTTAAACTCTGTACCACCTCTTCCACCACTAGCCTTGAGAGGGCCTAGGCCCAGTGGGCTAGTATAAAATAAAAGCATCATCAACAACATCACCCCTTTCGAAGACCATAACCTTGCTCTTCCCCGCATTTACCTTCAAATTCCGTTTTTCACACACTGTTCCAAACTCATTTACCAGACCCTGCAACTCCCATTCATTATCACTCATCAGAACTGTATCATCCGCAAACAGCAGTATAGGTAGCTTCCACTCAATTCCCTCCCTTTTCAGCGATACACCAACATCCACTGCTCTTGATAGTATTTCTTTCATGACTCCATCCATATATACAGTAAACAACCACGGCAGGGAGGGTTCTGTGGGGGCGCTCAGTTATGGCCTTGGAATTGCTCGGGGCCTTGGGGCTGTTCGGCCAGGCAGCTTGGGGAACAACAACAACAACAACAACCACAGGGACATCACACACCCCTGTTTCAAACCAACATTCAGGTCAAAGAACTCGCTCTGCTCACTCTCCACACGTACTGCCGCCTTTGCACCCTCATACATGCTCTTCACTGTTTTCAGCAACTTGCCCTCTACTCCGTATATTCTAAGTACTTTCCACAAACCTTCTCTATCCACTCTGTCATAGGCCTTCTCCAAGTCCATAAAAGGCAACATACACCTTTTGTTTCTTCTCCAGATACTTCTCCACAACACAATTCAGGGTAAAAATCTGATCTACCCATCCTCTTCCCTTCCGAAAACCTCCCTGCTCGTCGCCTATCCATTTCTCCGTTCTCACTCTCACTCTCAATCACTACCCTACTGTATACCTTCCCTACTACGCTTAGAAGACATATTCCTCGGTGGTTACCACACACTCCTCTTTCCCCTTTGCCCTTATATAGGGGACTATTATGCCAGTCTTCCAGTCATCGGGTGCACTCCCCTTCTCCCATGCTAGTTTGCACATTTTCCATACCCATTCTAACTATCTCACCACCATACCTCAACATTTCCCCACACACTCCATCTGTTCCTGGTGCTTTCCCCAACTTCACTCTTTTCATGGCTTCCCACACTTCTGACCTCCTGATCCCCACCTCCTCCTCCACTACTTCTCTTCTTCTCCCTCCCATACCATATCCAGCTATGTTTGCTGGCTCTTCATTCCTTACATTTAGCAACTCACTGAAGTACTCCCTCCATCTTTCGACTCTCTCTTGCTTCTCGGCTAGCATTCTCCCATTCTTATCTTTCACACCCTTACTGTTTCCCTTGCTATCTTCCCTAACTTTCTTGACTTCTTTCCAGAACAGTTTCTTACTCTCCCTCCATTTTACACTCAGATTCCTTCCAAATTCCTCATCTACTCTTCTCTTACTTTCCTTCCCTACTCTCTTCACCACCCTCTTACTCTCCACGTACCTCGCTCGTTTCTGTCTCTCGAAATCTTCATTCCCTCTACTACCCAACCACTCTATATGCTTTCTTCTTTTCTTCCACAGCTATTCTTACCTCTTCTGTCCACCATGCTGTACCTTTCACTCCCCTCCCTCCACACACCTCCTCACATGCTGCACAGATCTCATCCTTAAACACCTTGCTCATCTCCTCCACTTCCTCCATAACTTCCAGGTCGAACCCACCTAGTCGTCTTTCCACTGACTCTCCTGTACTCCTCCCTGACTTCCTCCTGCAACCTCTCCACCCTCCTCTCGCCTCCCTCCAGCTCTCCTCACCCACTTCTTTTGTATCCTAACCTTAGCTACCACTACATAATGATCAGACAGACCCCCTCCAATACCCCTATACACCCTAGCATCCATCACAGATTTCTTCATTCGTTCATCCACACATACATAATCAATCAATGACTTTTCGTTCCACCACTGTCTTATCCTTCATCGTCAACATCCGTTTCCACGTGTACCTGTGGATCATTCTGTGTCGGAAGAAGGTGTTGGCTATCCACAGCCTCCTCCCCACACATACGTCCACAAGTGCACTACCATTCCCATTCACCTCTGATGGTACCCCCCACCCTCCCACCACTCCCTCAACTTTCCTATCACCCACCTTACCATTCATATCCCCAATCAGAAATATTCTTTTGTTCTTGTCAAACTTCTGCAGGCACGCCTCCACATTCATCCAGAACTCCTCTTTCTTTCTTTCAAGTATATCCTCTGTCGGGGCATACACGCATACAATCACCCACGTTTGTATTCCTACTTTAATTCTCACCCACGCAATCATTGAACCCACAGACCCATACTCTCTTACACATTCCTTCCATTTGCTACTTACAAACAAACATGCACCTTCTCTCGCTGTTCCTTCACTCACTCCAGCACACACACCCATTCCAAACTCCCACTCTCTCACATCTGAACCTTTCCATTTGGTCTCTGTCAATCCACATACATCCAGCCTGGCATTCACTAACACTTCCAGAACCTCTCTCTCTTTTGTGCCATCATTCATGCCACTAACATTCCACGTAGCCATTCTCAGAATGTCCGAATGTATGTCCTTAGTCGGTCGTGGTTCGTCAACGTAGGTTCCATCCGCATCCGAGGCTGTTCGTTCGTTTTTCTTTGCTTAGATATTTTTTCCGGGTGTGGGTCGCAAGCCCACCGACCCAACCTCTTTAGTCGCCTCTTACGACACGCAGAAGGCACGTGGGGCATATTCTATTCCCTAACCCCCAGGGTTGTAGGAACGCTTAAAGCAGTAACAAGAAATAGGGTGCTCAGTATGGAAGAAAAGAGGTCTTTGAATGATAGTGTGGTAATCCCGGCATTGACGTACGGGACAAACCAAGAGTGAGAGGGACGGAAATTAGTTACTTGAGAAGTGCGTGTGGGATAGACAGGAATGAGGAAGTACGAGAGCAGTGTGGCTTGGATGTAGATGTGATGAAAAGTGTGAAAAGGAACACCTTGAGATGGTTCTTCCCATACGTTCCAAGGAAGGAATGTATGGAACGTATGGGAAGCTAGAGAATGACTAATAGAGTGTACAAGAGTGAAGTGCAAGGACAGAGAAGGAGAGGTAGACTGAGGGACAGGTGGAAGGATGGAGTTAAGAAGTATATACGTGAAAGTGGGGTTGGTTCGGAGGAGGGGCGTCGACTGACTGGGGACAGAGGTACATGGGGGCGATTTATTCGTGGCTACTCCTTCGGGGATCATGGCGTCTGTCAATAGAGTGATAGACTATTATTATTTCATATGTTAGGTGGCGATGCCCATTACCCACAGTCTGTTGCCTATGTATTGGTCAGAGAATGCATCTTTCCTGAAAAGTGTATCAGATCAGTTGACCAGTTACACTTTCCACCATCACATTGAGGAGTTGACAATGTAGCCCGGGATACCAGTAAGGATATACGACGTATAGTTGTGCTCCCATCAATCTTGTATGGTCACTGGAGGTGGTAATGTGGTGCAGGAGCCCGGGGCTCCCACAAAATTGCTGTGTTGCAGTTGAGGATAATCCTCTCAGGTTCCATAACCACCTTTGGGTGACCAGGGCTTATACATGCATACATGTATCTAAGCCTTTTAAAGTAAATTATTTATTGTTCTTGTGAATTTTGAGATCTTATGCTAACATGAACATTATCTGGTTAATTTTGGAGGTGGTCTCTTGCCATGGAAATTGACTATGCGAGGGTTACATTTATAGCTGGGATATAATGAAAACTGTCAGAATAAAGATTTATTTAATAAATTACTGTATATGTATGTAAGTACACAGTCAGTAGAGCGGCTGCTGCTGATCAAAGGGTCTTTGGATCGAGCCTGCACTGTCAAAATGTTATTGGTAGATGTCAAGCCCGGGCAACTTGACCTAGCGATTCATGACAAATGCTTAATGTTAATGGCCTTCTCGGGAATTACGGCATCTGGCAAAAAAAAAAAAAATCTATGTATGTACAGTATATACAGTACAGTCCATCCTCCTATAACACGACTATATGGGCGGCAGAGCCCCTCGCGCTGTAGGAATAACACTTTATATGGAGATAATTCTATATGGGTCTGAGCTCCACAATTTTGCCCCTTTATTTTTCCGGATTTCTTGCTAAACAAACACCTATATTACCTACCAGATACCATCAAACCATTAACAAATATAAAAAAAACATCACTTACCTTACAACTAATGAAGAAAAATGGGTTGATCCTACCCTCGCACTACAGTACACTCCAACCTCCATTCAACGGACTGGACTCCGATTCTCCGGATATCGCGGTAAAAAAAAATGTAGTCGGACAATGGACCCAGCAACGGACAAAGTCCGTTGCTCGAAAAAAAGAAAAGTTGGAGCAAAGTCCGTTGCTCTATCTATTTATCTCTCTAATTCATCTACCTAAATCCCTTATACATTAACATAACTATGTCTTATTTGGACTTTTTGTAATCTTTGAATCATTTCTAATATGATGGAATTGAAAAATATAATATCCTTCCAGCACATAGATAAATAATAAATAAGATAGTCAACAAAATATTTCAACTCTCCCCTCCGTGCCAGCAGAGACGGAAGATTTACGTTTGATAGATTTTTTGTTTTGTTTTTTCCCTCGATATACACACTCCTTCTATTTATCTATCTCTCTAATTCATCTACCTAAATCCCTTATACATTAACATAACTATGTCTTATTTGGACTTTTTGTAATCTTTGAATAATTTCTAATGTGATGGAATTGAAAAATATAATATCCTTCCAGCACATAGATAAATAATAAATGAGATAGTCAACAAAATATTTCAACTCTCCCCTCCGTGGGAGCTGAGACGGAAGATTTACGTTTGATAGATTTTTTGTTTTTCCTTCGATATACACACTCTTTCTATCTATCTATATCTCTCTCTAATTCATGTAACTAAATCCCTTATACATTAACATAACTATGTCTTATTTGGACTTTTTGTAATCTTTGAATCATTTCTAATGGGATGGAATTGAAAAATATAATATCCTTCTAGCACATAGATAAACAATAAATAAGATAGTAAACAAAAATAGTTCAACCCTCCCCTCCGTCTAGGCGCCGAGCTTCCCAGACGGGAGATTTACGTTTGATAGATTTTTATTTTATTTTTTTCCCACGGTATACACAAAATGATGGGGAAATATTATAACATGTTTTTAATTGACATTTGTGTCGATTATGAGGTTGGTGGAAAAAAAAATCTTTAATTAATTCTATCATCTAAAGATCGGAAATGAATTTCAGACATATTATATAAAATATACACTTTTAAGTGTGTCAATAGTGTTATGCCCTGTTGTTAACGGATACTGGTAAATATGAGTTTAACTGATGGGGGTATAGAACGAGCTGGCTGATGCACATAATACAAGTAGTCCATGAGCCAAGACCGAATTTTGGGATATCGGTACCACCCGGGGTGACTAATTCTCTTAGGTCTTTTTGGCCTGCTACATGTCTCTAGTTTATGTTTTGATATGATAGCCCTTGCACATTTGGTAGCTTAATGGTCGTTATCACTTCTTGAATAGACATACCCTACCGAAAATTCCGAATTTTTTTAAAATGTCAAATTTGGGGACAGGAATGCCTAAATGTCAACAAAATGCATATAGTAATTGTCACATTTAATACAAGTCCTGTAAATACACACTAAGCATGCCATGGGCTTGTACATACTATTATGGCAAATTACTACTCCTAAATATCATCTACGTCAGACTCGGAATCTGACTGTTGTTGCCACCCGCTCTTCCTTCAATAGCCTTTGTTCTGACATGTCTGATAACCATGCACATGTCCGTGCATTTTAGACCAATGCTGCGGCAAGTACACTTAGGGAGTCCGCATGACCGCACACCCTTGCAAGACAGTAGCTGCATAACAGCATCTGGTGCTGGTGAGCCTCGCATCCAGTTGACGGCAAGCTTACCGTCCTCATCTGTCATCCAACCGCAGTCTGTGTTGGGTGTTCGCAACAAAATTGGCTGGCTCTGAAGGACTTCTCCTCCAGATCGCAGGCCATGGTAGTTTGCACGCAGATGCATTCATGAAGAGGCAAGTCCTCACAAGGAGGGAGTTGATCTTGACTCTACCTTCTCCACGTTCTTGCACAGAACCAGCCTCATAACCGAAGCTTGTTTACCTTAGTTGTGTGGGTAGATGGTAGGTACATGTGGCAGGTGATTTCCTGTGGCTTCTCAAAGAGTTCAGGGGACAGTTCCCATGAGCGTCCAAGTTCGTGAAAAAGCATGCTGGTATGTCTTGTCCATCTTCACCCTGCTTGGAGTGTCCGTCATTTTCCCTCGGCCAGCGAAATGCAATGACGGTATCACAGCCTGTACAGGCATGCAATACCAATCAATGACTCACACCCGCTGCCTCCCAGTGTGCGGCCTCAGTGTGGTGATTGATCCAGGAATTCTTCGTCCGGTTCTTCGTCCCGCACTTCTGGAACCGGATGGGAATGGGATCTTGTGGCACATGCCAAGACACAACACCATGACGTCCTGTATCTTCCTGCAGATGATGAGGAGCATCTGTGGGACTTGTTCCTCAGCATCTGCCTGTATGATGGTAGTGGCATGGAGATAGAAGGCGTGAGGAGCTCCCCTCCCTCCTTGGTCCTCCTTTCTTTTTGATCCGTTCCTTGACTTCTTCTTGAGTTGACTTAAGCTCAGGAGCCCTCTTTCCCACTGCTCTTTGGTGATCTCCTTGACCAGCAATTTGCCGCTGTGTCTCACATGCTACTGGAACAATACAGCTTCCTTGTCCTTGAAGCTTTTTCTCTACTCTGGTGCTGTGGTGGCTCTTCTCCATTCTTGCTACCAAGGACACTCTGATAAGACTTGCCTTGTTGGAGGAACTAACCCGCGTAACTTTCCTCCTGCTGGATTGTTGTGCCCAGGTTGAATGTTTCTTGAAATGAATTCCTGTGCCTGCACTTCTTTTGGCTATTCTGCATCATGTGATGGATGTCTCCTTCCTGTTAGATATCAAACACAATACATCCAATGCGCTCTGCTCTTAGCACCTTCATGAACAGCGTGGACTCAGTGCTGTACCCTTTGCAAGCTAGTGAAAAAGTTTTGTCGTTTCCCTTCAGTTTTGTGAACCAGAGCTCATCCCACCAATTATGGTAGCAGAGGGCTCGGGTCATCCACTTTCTGCAGGAGAAACCATTCCTCTCTAACTCCTTTGCGAAGGGCAGCCTTGTTGGTCTTGCGGAGAGACCCTATTCACAGTGCACACGGGCTGGACCAGTGCCCAAGGCCAAAGGCCTCCAGGTGGATGAGCCACGACATCACTCAGTTTCTGAGTCTTTCTGTTCTCGGCAACAAGGATTCATTTTTTCTGGCCAAATAGGTTCCTGGCAGCCTTTAAGATAAACCTCCTTGGCATGGTCTTTAGTGAGCGTGTTGGCTTCATATACGATGTTAGTGAACTTTCTCAGTTTTCGTCTTCGTCATGCGTGTCGATGAAACTGTTTATAGTTGGTCGGTATCGATCTCCAGGCGACTCTTCCTATGAAGGCTTGATATGCATCGCTCTCCTAGTTCTTGTAGGCCCCTAGAAGGGTCTTTTGACAACTTCTGGTGGTGCCATAAATAGTCCGCAGTTGACAACACTGACAAGATCTTCTTGCTCACTGCGTTGAAGGGGTTCAACCAGCTTGGTCTCCATCAGTTGAACTAAAGCTTGGACATCGTCCTCATCTCTTCTAATCCTGGGCATCTGTAGGTACTGGGGGTGGCTGAAGTCAGCTATACTCTTTTGGGCCTACTACCATTGTCCTGAGTCTGCGCTTAAGTCTACCTGCCTCGCCGCCGATACTCCGGATGCTCAGGTAGTTACCTGGCGACAGCTCCGCCTTTCAGGTCTGACAGCCTTTTGTGCCCCCTGGTGTCTGGGTGGTTCTTTGTTGATCGTGCCTCTTCGATTGTTCTTTGTCCACAGGGATCAGTCCCAAAGGTATTCTTGCTACCTGACTCCTGGACCGCAATTCCCGAAAAGCAAGCCCGACCTTGCATGAAGTGTTCATGGACCGTCCTGGGTGTTCAATGGGCAGTCGAGACATCAAGGCATAGTAGTAGGTTAGGAACCCGGGCATAGTTCACTTTGTCCATACGCAAAACGACCACGGTATCATCTTGTAGGATTGCTCCTAGGTGGAGCATCCAGTTTTGCCTTCTCTGGAGGCTCGAATTAAGTCCAGCATGATCTCAACCATGGTCCAGGTATGACATCCCAGAAATGCTGAGAGTTCTGTGTTCATCGGACGGTTCTCAAGATAACTTGGAAAAGCTTCATGATAAGTTTTTGTGCATGATTCACATCCTCCCATCAGCTCTTGAAAGAGTCCTCTGAGACACATTGCTGTGAAAGCTGTTGACTGTCCTATCAGTGTTTTCATCTAGATGGTTGTAGTTGTCCTTTGGAATGTGGTTTTCTTCGGATAGCCATGAAAGGAAGCTTTTCCAGCCAAGCCCTCATTCAGTTGCTGTCATACAGCGAGCTTGCTGTATTCTCACTGCTCTGTTGTACCTCTTGCCGGTTCATCACTCCTGACACTGATCCTTCTGCGATGATCCTGATTCCACACACCAGATCTCTAAGAACTGCATCTTGAAACCACCCTCTTTCCTATGGTGGAGATGAGATTTACAGATTGTGTGGAAGACGCCCATCCTGATGATAATGTTCCTTGAACTTCTCTTGTTTCCAGAGAACTTCGGCAGCTTTGGCCCATAGAGTGCTTGATCAAACACGCACACAATCTTGTTCTTAAAGCTGTAAGGACTGCCTGATAGCATGCGTTTTGTTCCAAGATTTCATTAACGGTGGACATTTCTGTTGCGGGGAGCATTGATTAGTGGGCAGGTAGCTTACAGTGTCCTGCCTTAACCACTGCAATGTTCCTCCTGCGGGGGCCATTTTGATGTTGAACCCAGTCCAACTGCTGATGGACTGCGTCCTCAGGGTCCTGACATTCGAGCGTAGGAAGCCAGACTATGGTTCGTATGTCTTTTGAATCCTGGACTGATCCCTTGGTAGTTGTCGGACATACAGCAGTCTCAAATCCTAGGTGGCACCGGCCCGCCCGCCGCAACATTTGTATATATATGGCTAAGCATTGATGACTGTCTGAGTGATGCTTCTTATCATTGGTACCTTGGTAATGTCTGGCAGGACTTTCTCTGGCAACGAGCCTGGAACCTTGGGACTGGACAGCAGATGCCATTGACTCTATGAGAAGTACCTGCTCCACTTAGGGTTCTCCTTCAAGTCGGTCAATGTTATCCCAGGGCCAGGGTTGTGATACACTGCAACCAAAAAAAAACCGGCCCCGCCAAAAAAAAAAAAAACAACAAACAAAAAAACCCAGTCACCATGTTAGATCTGTTTGCTGGCAGTGGAATGCTCATCCCGTTGAGCATTACCAGGCTTTGCTGGACTACAAAAGGGCTGTATCGATCTCCTCAAACATTTGAGTAAAGACACACAGTGGGACCAAGACGATTCAGAGTTCGGATTCAGTTCTGTGTTTCCTGTGAAAGACTTTACAGCATTGTTCAGCAGTACTTGCTTGGGTGGTTTTGTACTTGGCCACTGGTAACAGCAAAGACTCAGGTAACCTGTCCACAAGCGGAAGAGTGGCAAGACGTTGAGACTCTTTCAGAGGGAGTTCCACTACCTCACACTACTCTCCTGTCAGCAGGGTGTGCAGGAATTGAAGTGACTGCTGCAGGAATTGAACATTCTGATCTGTCATCGGGAGGCCATGGCTGACATCACATTATTGTTTATTGATCTCATTCCTCAGCCTCGCATTTCTCTGCTTTGGCTTAAGACTCTCTTCAGGGGAGTGCGAGGTTACTGCTGCTCATTGCTTTCTTGTCAGGGTCTCTTTGTCCACTTTTGGTGTGCTTGCCGGGCATAGGTCGTTCCATTGGAGAGGCTGCGTGGATAGATATAGAAGCTTATCCGTTATCTCATCTGGAGACAAAGTGCGTAGTGATTCTCCAAACTCGGTTTCAATCTTTCCGGGGCGAACATGTTATCATTTTGGTCGCTGGTTTCAGTTGGATAATATACACACGCGGACATTCCATGGATCTCTCAAGCCTAGATGTGAGGTTTGTCATAAGGCAGTACCCACTCTGGGTTGGGGTCAATGATTTGGTACCTTAATTTACAATCGCAGAAAGTATTCCTCGAGGGCTTCTGTCGTCAACCCTCTTCGTAGCGTGCTTCCTCGCTTTCCTTCCTGATTTTCGACCTGCACCCCGACCTGGGCGGCCGCTGGGAAATCATCCTTTTTGTGAAGAGTTTGTAGCACGACTTGTGGTAGTGACCCTCTTGCAGCAACAAGGTCTCTACTAACTAAACCCAAGGATTCTCTGGTTGAGTTTCCCCTTATGCTGCTGCTCTGCGAGGGGAATCTTCTCATCTGCTCGTAGCTCAACACACTGTATGAGTGGCTTCCCTTTTCTTTGTGCTGTGTTTTATGTACTTGCTTGACTGTCTCGCACCGAAGATACATACTTTGGCATACACCCTTCTAGTTACTAGGGGCCTCCCTTGCATGCCCTCCTACTGGGGGTCGACGCGCTTGCTTGATTCTATCTTGACACCCTTGGCAAGGATAGAAATCCAGTGACTTCTTCATTGTAAAGAGAGCTACCGACATTTACGGTAGATATTGTATGTGTGGTATTCCTCCTTCTTCAAGGCCTTGGCGGCTTCCAGGACTGGATCATGCTCCATGATTTTTCTGCAGCCCTGAGCACTGTGTTCCAGGAGTCCAAATCCATGTGGTAGGACACCAGAGCATCGCTGTCATCATCAGAGCTAGTGGATGATACACAAAGTCGATACGTGCTCTCACTTTCCTCGCAGATGGTTCCATCCTGCCGTCAAACAGTCGACACACACCTGCAACTAAAATAATCACCATTAAAACCCATTGGACACAAACAAACACATTTACACCTGGAAACCATCTCTACATATGTGTTGCTCCTTCCCAATAATCAATTATCCCCAACAATATAAACCAAAATAAATCCCCAAATATGAAATAAACTCCCTCACTATGGAGAAACTTGAAATACACGATCGGAATAATTCTTGTAGAGAATCCAATAAGCTGACAAGAGCTGTGTTAGAAAGATATTTTTCAATGTTCCCCCTATTGACGGATTTATTCTAGATTTAGAGGAAAAGTACCCACAATATAGAGTGCATTCCGAAATAATGAGGCACTTTGAACAATCCCTCGGACACAACTCTGGTAGAGAATATAATTCTACATAGGTGGTTCAACGTGTTCGCGATGATTGTGTGATGGATTTTAAAGAAAACTGAGGAAAACGCCCGAGCGTCACGCGATTAAAATATCTTTATTTTTTGGGTAGCGCCCCCTATTGCAATCAAAACAATTAGACTAAGTACCAGTGCGAGAAGGGCTCTCATATCTTAAGGTACGTACAGTCACTCTATAAACAATTTTAGTACCATTAGTGGTTTAGTCAC